>OX359277.1:10655876-10728376 GCA_947179155.2 Hedera helix
TATTATTTAATAGTAAATAATAACTTACTAGATTTATTTATTATTTAAAGTTAATCAAATAATAAATAATTAAATAATCAATCTTAGTTGTCTTTAATTATTATTTAATAGTAATTAAATAATAATTAATTAATTTATCATCCTTGTTTATTATTTAATATTAATTAAATAATAATTAATTTAATCATAAATTCAGAAGATATAATATTAAACCAACTAGATTAATATTTAAAACATTTAAATATTAATCCTAAATATTTATTATATTTGAAAAATATAATATTAAACTAACTAGATTAATATTTACAACATTTAAATATTAATCCTAAATACTTATTATATTTGAAAAAATATAATATTAAACTAACTAGATTAATATTTACAACATTTAAATATTAATCCTAAATATTTATTATATTTGTAAAATATAATATTAAACTAACTAGATTAATATTTACAACATTTAAATATTAATCCTAAATACTTATTATATTTAAAAAATATAATATTAAACTAACTAGATTAATATTTACAACATTTAAATATTAATCCTAAATACTTATTATATTTGAAAATATAATATTAAACTAACTAGATTAATATTTACAACATTTAAATATTAATCCTAAATACTTATTATATTTGAAAAATATAATATTATATACCTAAATATCATTTTTGTATTATTATTATTTTTGTTATAATTTTAAATTAATTTTTAAACATTTAAATTAATTAAAATTATCCAGAATGGCAATTCTGTAATTAAGTCTAAAAACTGATACGAGGGCAATTTCGTAATTACGCAGAAAATCGGACGGAGGGGCAATCTGGTAATTTCGCCGGAAATTTTATTACCGCGCATGGCGCGCGTACCAAATAAACGGACCAAAACGGTGCCGTTTTGAGAGAACCGGAACTGGCCTCCGCGCATTGCGCGCGGAGTAAAATTTTACAACGCCAAACGGCGTCGTTTGGCTCCGTGGTTTTTTTGGAAATTTGCTGGCGCGCATTGCGCGGACAGCTTTTATTTTTCTCCCACTCGCAGAAGGTGAACAGTAACCTTAATACTCCACTTTAATAAAAATTATACATTCAAGTAAGCTTTAAAAAATCCATAAAAATTACCCATCACTTAATATCAATTTATAACATGAAAATATAATTTTTCATGATTTAATAGTAAAAATTTTTATAAAAATTTTTACATCACATAAACTACCACAAATCATAACTTTTTGTGTATAACTCCATTTTAAGTGATTCAAACTTTATTTTTCTCATGATTTAATGTTCTATAATATTATAACATTAAATCTAAATTTTATAAAAATTATTTTTTTGACATTATTTTGATTCTTGATTTAACATCACCAAACACATGTGTTTAGCATATAAATTATACCAAAATACAAACCAAGCATATTAAACTCAATCATGGCATAAATATTACTACTACATATTATTAACTACATTAATATATTTATACACACATGTTGGTTTATTTAATTTTAAAAAAATAAACTACATTTAAAATAACCATTACCTCATTCTAATGGCTATCTTCATTTTTCTTCCAAAATGGGTTGTGCAACTTGAAGATATGCACCAAGATCTCCTTCTCTACCTTCTCCATGCTCTCTCTCAAAATTCTTACTCTCCCAAACTATTTCTCTCAAACTCTCTCTTTTGGAACTTAGAAAATAAATGAAGTATAATGTCTACCATTTCAAGTATACATGCAAAATTCTTAGATACAAAATTATATCTATAAGTTATGATGCTCCTCACTTGGATACTTGCACAAGAAAAGTAGCCCATGACTTAGTTGGTGGAAGAGGGATGGTCCAAGTACTTTAAAAAAAATCAATACAAGTAACCTTAATTTATTTAAATGAAAAATAAAAGATTTCAAAATCAATTCACCCACTTTTACTCCTTTGCCGGCAACCTCTATGATTCTTGTCCCAAAAAGATTGACCAAAGTCACTTTTTAAGAATTAAGAAGTTGAATAATTATTTTTCAAGTGGGCTCAAGCTTTGGGCTTTATTTAAAATACCAATTGGGCTCCTATTAAATTGTTTGGGCAACTAGTTAGTCAAGTCCATTTAATTTATCATTGGACTATTTAATTATAACCCAAATAATCAATTATAAATTTTGTTACACATTAATTATTCAATCCATAATTAAATAATAATTGAATTGATTAATTAATTAAATACTCTAACCCATTAATATTAAATTACTAAATGGACTAATAATATTATTAATAATATTTTACATTATTTACATTAATTAATTATCATATTAATTAATTTATAAAATTTAATTCACTCATTATATTCAATTTAATTGAATATTTAATTAATGACAACTTGTCAATTATTTTGATATTAAAACTTTAGAGTGTGTTCGCTAATAATAATATATATATATAAACTATATATATTATTTATACACATTACTTTACCTCAAAACAATTTCACAATAAATTATGAAATTAAAATAAATACAATATATAATTTAATATATATTATTTAGGCCATAAATTAAATTATTTAATACATTTACATTAAATAATTCATTTCTCATCAATTATGGAACTAATTCCATTTACCCGAAAATATATTGAAATAATAATATATTTACTCAATTTCTTATTTAAATAATTTATTTAATTATTTAATTAATATTACACAAATAATTGTATAATTAAATTTCTCACTCTCATAAATCATTTACAATGATTTATTTAATTATAGAATATATTCATTTAATATATTCAATTACTATTTAAAATTACTTAATTAATTTAATCCCTTTATATATATGTACATATATATGAAATTAAATGTTGTACATATATACAATTACTAATCTCCTTTAATTAATTCATCTACTTTATATAATTTATAATTATATAATTTACGTAATTATTCCTCACAAATAATTTATCAACAATTTGCATAATTGTTGATTAATGAATAAATTAATTCCACAATAAACCTTTTAATTCAATTCGGATTAATTTAATATTAATCTATCTATTTATCACAATTTAATTAACCATTAAATTATGTTACTAAATATGCACGCATATATATATTCATATAAATACATATTTAATTTACACGCAACACGTCGCATAATTACATAACTCCACTAATTAATTCTCTTAATTTAATTAGACTTGTTGTTAGTCAAGTTTATTGAATTATCACTTTACTTGCTAACTTATCAAAAATTTTGAGATCACCATATCTAAGTTAGTCCGTTAAATTTAATTTGGACCTCTATTTATCTATCACTACTAGGTTATCAAACTCCAACCTTTATTAAATATTAAATATTTTATTTCTAATTCATTTAAATATCCGGGATATTACAACTGTGGTGTGTATGAATATTTATAATCTATAATTATAACATTTAAATAATATTTATAATATTTATAACACTTGTTAAATGATCCAAAAATTATATTGTAACACTTGTTAAATGATATTTATAACACTTGTTAAATGATACATTTGAGATATTTTAACTTTATAATAGTAAAAATTCATTAACTATACTTAAATCAATTTATTAATATTATAATAAAAGTGTTATTTTCTACTTTTTAGAAGTGAAATGACATATTTTAAAAATAATTTTCGTATGATAGTGAAAACTAATTATTATATTAGGAAGACCACTTAAAATTTAAAAGAAATTATTTTGCTTATTTTATATATATATATATATATATATATATATATATATATATATATATATATATATAAGTTATTCGGATACGAATTCCAGATACGGATCCGAATTCGGATATCGGATTCCGGATATCCGCTATCCGCCGGATATATTTACGGACGGATGTTAAACGAATACGAATACGCCTATATCCGTATTCATATCCGTTTATTTGCGAATACCTTTAAACCGAATACGAATATATCCGTTTTTTTCCGAATACGAATACGAACGAATACGAATTTTTCGGTTACCATTTACAGCCCTAGTTGTATGATATATATATATATATATATATATATATATATATATATATATATATATATATATATATATATAGATATACCATGGTTATTGTGGAAGAGTTTTGTGTTAGGGGAACCATGGTGGGTTCCGGAGGCACAATGATAGTTGTGATGGAAATTGTTGTGTTAGATCAAAGCTTTGTATTTAAATATATGTATATGATGAACCTATGAACAAACCTAAGTGATAAAATGATTTTTAATCTATGAAACCCTAGATGAATATATGAATCATGGGATTTATGACTCATAAATGGTAAATCTACAAGATTTAAAGATAACCTAAGTAGAAAAGAAGTTAAAATAAAGTTGTGATGAATTTTTGAAAAATATATCTGAACTCTAAAATATATCTAAACTCTAAAATATGGAATATAATATGTTCATGAATAAATATAGTACAAATGTTCAAGATCATGAAATAATGATGAAACATACATTCAATGTGTTATGAGACAATATTTGAACTTATGTGAATGTGTAGAGATCAAGTTGTAACACTTAAAAGCAAAAAGGAAAGGAATCTTGAAATATGAAGAAGAAAATTCTAGTGCACTGGTGCGCCCCACGCCAGGCACGGTCATTCTTTGGCACGCCTCGCGCCGTTGCTGCAGAAAAAGTTTATGATGGACTGATGCGCCTTGCGCCATTCATAGTACATTTTGGGCGCACCCCGCGTTAGGCCGACAGACCAATTAACCCAAAATCCGAGTCAAACCAGGTTGGGTCTTGGTCAACAGGGTTGACCCGACCCAAAAATAAAAATAAAAATAATTAATTAATTAATTAATTAATAAATTTACATAAACATAAACATAAACATAAACATAAAATCTAATAAGTAATTAATAATTAAAAAAATAAAATAATACCCATTATTTTATTTGTTAAGATAAATGATAATTAAATATTAATTAAACAAATAAAATAATAATAAATATTATTTTAGTTGTAGTAAATAATGGAAAATTATTTATGGAAGTTAATAAAGAGAGATGATTAAACAAATAAGATAAGTGTGATAACTATTTGTGAAAGATGATTATGATAAATGAAAAAAAATAATAGTAAAATGTTGAGATTATTAAACAAGAAAAAAAATTATTGTAAGGAATAATAATGTGAAATAATAAAGATTAAGCGATGATAATTAACGAGATGAGATATAACAAATAAAATAATGATGAGATTATTTTATTTGCGAAAAAAATGATAAAGATGATTAAATGAATATTAATGAGAGGTAAAGAAGTGTAAAGAATAACTAAGTAAAATAATAGCAAAGAATATTTTATTTGAGGATGATAAACATGAGGATACATGTTAATGATGAAAATTATCTGTAAAGAGAAAAAAATAAAATAAAGTTATTTCATTGGTAAAGATGTTTAATAACTAATAAATGTTTCCTAAAAAGGATTAACTAATAAGGTAATAAGGACGATGTTAGTATGGAAGAATAATGGGAGAAAACTATAGTAAAGGAGATGAAGGATGATGATTTTGAAAAATAGGGGTAATGATTAATAGAGAAGGGGTATGAGATAATAATAGATCGATGAAAGTTTATTTATAATACGATAAAGATTAATCGATAGACCTAATAACGACTTATGTAGGTCTACTGGAGGACAATAACCTAGAGGAAGGAAAAGCGAATGTAACAGGCAAGTACATCTTACTTGTACTTTTGTTTGTTTCGTACAAGTTCCATATATGAAGTATATGTTTGAACTTAACTGTTATTATTTAAACACATCCACTCATGTGTATACGCTTAGGAGATTTTCCAAATTTGAAATTATGAACATTGAAAACTTGAATTACAGACAATTATTTGAAGGATGAGTCTATACCACTTGATTTGGCTAGACAGATTAAGACACGAGCTGTCAATTAATCATATTTTTGAGAAAGCTATCCAAAACAATTATTTTGGTGCGGACTCTATTATGCTAAGAAGAAGAACCCTGATAAAGGAAAATTATTTTATGTCGGTGAATCCGACTCGCGCACTATGACTAAACGTTATGCATAATGTAGGGTACTACGGGGGTTGATCACCTCATGTACTTGTTTCTTAGAGGTTTCACAATTAATCATTGTTGTTCCTTTGTAGAGTTACACGATCCTTGGCGGCCACTCAGTAATCAGGAATATCCATGTTTTGTTAAATCGGGATTCTTCTATGTCAGAAACACTATGATTAATTATTTCCAAATCTACCAAACCTTACACTTACCGTGAATTGTATCCTTGTTATGTGACTCAATTGTGATTTGTTGAACTATCTCATGACTTAGAAGAAAAGTTTTAAATCTCGTAGTACATAGATCCTTGCACCCAATTGACGTTATTGTATTTTCTATACTAGCTAAGTAAACTCGTAGCACATACTTGCTTTATAATTCCATCTATAGTGAAGACGGAGAAAGGCAGTAGCATTGAAAAAGACAAGGGTAAAATTCCATCTACAATGAAGATGGAGAAAGACAGTAGCTCCGAAAAAGACAAGGGTACAATTCCATCTACAGTAAAGACAAAGAAAGGCAGTACCTTCGAAAAAGACAAGGGAAAAGCAAAGACTATCGAGTAGTCTCATATTTGATAATCTACCTAAATTTATGCATTTAACTCTGAACAATACTAGTCTTTTGTTAGTAAGAACCATGATGTATGTAAAGGTTGTGGAAACCTGGGACAAGATGTAAGTTAAATTATTATGAATTGGTTATGTATGTTATTATGTATCGTTTGGGTAGTTAATTATATGATGTGGAGTTGTATCATGAGCACTGAATTCGAGGTAAGAGTATCCGAATTTGGGGGCATCATAGGGACTTATCAGAACTTGAGCACAGTCATTGCCACCCTTTGCAGTCGGAGGATTATGAGAGAGATAAATTAGGGACATGAGTTGTAATTAAAAAATTATTATATTACTAGTTAAGGATAACATGAGAATTATAAAAATATTACTTATCTTATTTTTTTTTAAGTTCCAAATTAAGCCAATTTTGGATGAAAAATTTTGGCTGAAAAACTGACCAACTTTTCTATCCATTTCTTTTCTTTTTTCTTTATTAAAAAACTTTAAAATACAAGAATTGGACAGAAAACTTAAGTTTACCATCCATTTATTTTCTTTTTTTGTCTATTTTAAATCTCAGAAATAGAGTGCTAATATAATTTTACAAATATAAAATTCAAAAAAATTTAAATGTGTTGATTTAGATCATGATTTGAATTCTTGAATCAGATGGATCGTTGGAGAAATCATGATTCATTATGCGAAGAATTAGATTATTGATCTAAGATCACAATTAATAGAGCATACCAAATCAGAGAATGATCTGCTCTGATTTAATCCATTGACAGGCTTACACCAACCCATCACATTCGAACAACATAACTCAACACTATAATGGCAATCGTTACGCCTACTGTCTAACATCTTACATCAGCCAAATCTGTCACGCCCCCAAATCAGCGTGCTTTCCACATCGGATATGGTGCTGACTGTCCAACATCTTCCATAACATCCACTAACAATGTAAGTGGAAAAAACACTTGTTTATTATAAACTTTGCATCATATTCATTATTCCATAAGGTATACTTTACAATTTTTCTATTACATCTCAAAATCATATAAATTATGATTTATATTAATTATGAGAATTTCATAAACTCACAATCTAATACTAAATCCTTCTTCTTAACTTCTTCTTTATTTATCCATCTGAGACTCGTAATATTAACAATATCTATTTATCTGAGATTTACAGTATTAACATTAAGATCGTTCCCAGGACAGAGGAAGACTTCCGTAAATACGGTGCTCAATTAAGTAACCCCGTTCCTCGATAGAATTTTCTATATTATTAATACCCTCACTCAAATATATAGATATTGTCAATATTATTATCTAACATAGTTAAATGATTTACAAACTTTTACAACTCTAAGTTATATTACAATTAAAGAAAAAAATAATAACATGTTTCTTATTGCTAGACTCTTCTGGTAATCCTTCCTCTAACTGCAAATTAAGAATATTTGCAAGAATGAGCACAAATGCCTAGCAAGTCTAAAAGAATTCATATATATTCTAATTTAAATAATAGAAGCTTGGCAATAAAAGATATCAACAATTGTTCATAATAGTATACTGAGTAGTTGTTAAACCAAGAACCTTTCCATTCGTCACTCACAAAGACTTAGAACTACCTAGTTCAACAGTTTATTCAATTGAGAACCATCAGAATGTTTATCAATCACATAGACTGAAAACACTCTCTACAAATAATTTAGGGAATTAACCTATCGTACCCTATGTTATGAATAACATTTAAATAGGTTTGACGTCCCCTTATTCACAAGGGTTGTTCAACTCAGTTACTAACATATAGATTATCGCACCAAAACAATTTGGTTTGACACAATACTATCACAATATAAAGAATTATAACAATTCAATATTTCAACAATAATATTCCGATTGGAATAGCTCACAAATCGAGTTAAGCTGAATCAAATGGAAAATAACTCATTTTACTAAGACCTTTCACATAACACAATGAACTTCACAAAATAAATGAAATTTAACAGTTTAAAAACATGTCCCTACATGGAGTGCATAAGAGACGACTTGCCTATTTCGCCTCTACCGTTTACGCTAATTTTACGTTTTTCGTACGACCTACATAGTATATGAGATTGGCATTATCATTAGTTATAAAATTGATTCCATACTCTAGTTTATTTTAACTAGTTTTAAACATGCTCCTAATCTTGGTTCGTTAGATTTTATTACGCTTGACAAGCCCTGACACTTTAATACCTTAATTGACCAAGCCTTGCAATACAGCACTGCAACGCTAGGCCCCAGGCCAACCTGCGCTGCAATGCTTGCCACATGCCAAGTCCATGCCATACTTGCTCATTGCACGCCCCTACACCCCATGCCTGCCTCCCCTGTAGACTGCTACACCCTAGCGCCTTTGCCTTGCACCCGTTAGCCCCAGCAACCAAGTAGTCTAGTTTCTCATGTTTTAGCACTTTAAGCCTACTTGCTTCAAAGTTAATTTCCTGTTGATCAACAAATTATTTTTGCATGATTCTTTCACCTAAGCATTCGTAACTTCCCCCTCTACAACTTTACTTCATGTTTGATAACCTAATTCCATCTACACATGGTTGCACATCTCTCACAAAAACTCATGAAAACTAGGTTTCATAGTTCATGCTTCGAATGCTTATAACTTAACATCTTATGTATTAATTGGCTAGTATATCATATTATATGACTCCCTAACACTATAATATATATTCATAAACCTAAAAATGCTTCATTTCATGAATTCTAATCAAGAACACATGAACATAACTTAAAAATATAAAAATAAGATTTCTTTACCTCTTGGAGTGCAAGCTCTATAACTTTGATCCTTTAAGCTTCTAACATTCTTTCTCTCAACATAACTCTCTTATGATTTCACTAACATATTTTACTATTGCTTGGTGAATTGGTGAAGAATAATGAAGAATGAAGATTTATAGTTATAGGCTTCCAAAGCTTAGGGTAAAATGGACTTAAAGCTAACACTTAGCCTGTAATATCCCAGATATTTTCAAGATTTTAGATAATATCTTAATTGATTTAATTAAAGGTTAAGGTTTAAAACCTAGAATTTGAGACGTAAAATGTGTAGAAAATGGGTAAATATTTTTTTTTAACATAATTTATTTGTTAGAAATTAAATGTGGAAATATTTTAATGATGCATGTAGAGAATTTATTAAGGAAATAAATTCAATTGAGAAGTAAAGGTGATTAATATATATATATATATATATATATACCTAAAGTGTGCTTGTTAGCCAAATAAAAGATGAGTAATTAATACTCAACAAAACTAATAAAGTAATTAGTTTTAATATAAAGTAAGACGGAATGTTGTAAAATATAATTAATTAGGTTAATTATATTAGTTATGAGTCAAAGTAATTTAATTACTACTAGTGGACTAGCCCAAAAGGATTATATGTGTTAGCCCAATATGAGAATACTTGCATGAATGTGGGTATTTAAATAAGAGAGCCCAATGGAAGGTAAGCTATGTAGCCCAAACTTTGAAAAGTCCAATATTGGTCAAAGTGTGGGGAAATATTATTGAGTATAGAGAATTAACTAATGTAGGGTAAGTTGAATAACCCTAGTTGGTAGACAAGAGAGAGAGCATTAACCAAACATTGGTTAATTGCTAGGTAAATATGTATGATGATGAGAATTAACCATGTATGAGTTAATTGTGTAACCCAATGTAGGAATAACTATATGGGTATGAGTAATTATATTATAAACCCAAGTTAATGATAAAAGGTAGTTAATGAATTAAATTGAATCAAGTCAAAGTACTTGTATTAATGTGTATTAAAATTAGCACTACCACCGCAGCGGTAGGTTTCACCGCCGCAGCGGTGAAACTCTCTGGAATATGAAAAATAGAACTACCGTCGTAGCGGTAGGTTTCACCGCCGCAGTGGTGAAACTTTCTGGAATGTAAAATTAGAACTACCGCCGCAGCGGTGGTAACCACCGCCGCAGCGGTGGTAACCACCGCCGCAGCGGTGGTACAGACTGTTTGAAAATTAACTTTGAATAAGTTAATTTAATAACCCAATGTGGTAGATTAATTTAAGGCAAGTCTAATTGGAGTATGTTATAAGTCCAAGTGATATTTTAATTTAGGTCAAATAAATTTACATAGTAGTCCAAGTTATAATTAATCAAGCCCAATGCTTGTTTTAATTAAATGTAACATAGGGTATGTAATGTTAGCCCAATGTAATAATTAAATTGAGCCCAAACAAATTAAATGAATGAGCCCAACTTATTTAATTCCTAAGTCCAAAGTGGAGCCCAATAGGAAGTCAAAATGTTGGTCAATGGTTATATATATATATATATATATATATATATATATATATATATATATATTAATATAACTTCATTTATTTCCTTTACTATCAGACTCTTTTGATAATCCTTCCTCTAACTGCAAATTAAGAATTTTTGCAAGAATGAGCACAAATGGCCCAAGAAGTCTAAAAGAATTCATATATATTCTAATTCAAAGAATAGAAGCTTAGCAACAAAAGATATCAACAATTGTTCATAATAGTATACAGAGTGGTTGTTAAACCAAGAACCTTTCCATTCGTCAGTCACAAAGACTTAGAACTCCCTAGTTCAATAGTTTATTCAATTGAGAACCATCATAATGTTTATCAATTACATAGACTGAAAACACTCTCTGCAAGTACTTTAAAAAATTAACATATCATACCTTATGTTATGAATAACATTTAAATCAATTTCACATCCCTTATTCACAAGGGTTGTTCAACTCAGTTATTAACATATAGATTATTGTACCAAAATAATTTGGTTTGACACAATACTATCACAAAATAAAGAAATATAATAATTTAATATTTTAACAATAATATTTTGATAGGAATAGCTCACAAATCGAGTTAAGCCTAATCAAGTGGCAAATAACTCCTTTTACTAAAACCTTTCACATAACATAATGAACTTCACAAAATAAATAAAATTCAACAATTTAACAACACGTCACTGCACAGAGTGCATAAGACTTGCTTATTTCGCCTCTACCGTTTACGCTAATTTTGTGTCTTTCGTGCGACTTAAATAGTACATAAGATTGACATTATCATTAGTCATAAAATTGACTCCATACTTAAATTTATTTTAATTAGTTTTAAACATTCTCCTAATCTTGATTCGTTATATTTTACGATGCCTGACAAGCCTTGGCGCTATAAGACCTTAACTGACCAAAGCCTAGCCGATGCTAAAATCCTAATTGATTAGTACATATTTTGCTTGCCCTTTTGAAGAAGATTATTGATCTCATAATCATTTGTGTGGAGACACTAAAGCAAGTATATATGCACTTATTAGAGAATAAGTTCACTAAACGTAACTCGTTTAAAGGAATACCTAATGGAGTTTACTAGCCTGTCAATAGGAGTTAATAAAGTGAAAGTAGTATAAGTGATCCTTGAACTTGAGATCATCATAGTACCTCGTATATTTTGAGTTATACTTTGTCATATTCCTTAAGACTCTTTCGGTATATCAAAGAGTATGTTCGGGTGTAATAAAATGTACATGGAGGTAGGTGAATGATCAACAAATAATCTACCACTTTCAGTAAAGAGAGAGAATGTCCTATGTAATTCGATAAATGACAATTCAAAAATCGTTGACCAAGGTGTAATGAAAATTAGAAATGAGTTTCTAATTTACATTAAACAAAGTTGTACATTTGTGAATTGAAAATAAATAAGACTTGACAGAAATCTCATATCTTATATTTAATTAGGACATTGTATGTTAGAATGATTGAATTGCACGATAATTGTTTATTAAATAGGTTCTTTGTGATTAAACGTTGATTTTTTATTATCCGGATAGTCATGGTGTAGAATAAATATATTTATTTTAGAAGTAATTAGCTTAATAATAATAATAAATTAAGTGTATTTAATTTATATAATGTTGGAATTATTAAATAGCTTAATATTTATAATTATGCATTTTGAAAATACTAATTATAAATTAATAAGAGGAGATTATTATTAAAAATAATATAGTTCCTAAATGGTTTAGGAATTATTATTATTATTATTATTATTATTATTATTATTATTATTATTATTATTAATTAAGTTCCTAAATAGTTTAGAAATTATTATTATTATAATAATTAATTTAGTTCCTAATTATATTAGGAATTAAATTAAAACCCTAATCCTAAAAAATTTAGGAAAGAGGAGCAAGTTTATAAATATGAGGAGTCTTATAATATATTAGGGTTACACAAGTTGAAGTATTCAGAATACTTACAATTCTCTATAATTTATGGAGAGAGAGAGAGAGAGATATATAATTAGGACTAGCCACACAAGATTTAGAGAAACCTAAATTTACTTCTTCAATCAATAATCTCTTAGTGGATCTACGCACATTGAGTAGCTAACATTGATCTGCGGATCTGAAATAGTTTTGAAGGAACAAAGGATTGGTACTTGTAGATCAAGTCGTGGTTTCATTTAATATATAAAAGGTATAGCCTTTGATCATTCCTCAATTAATATTTATCGCATATGGTAGATCTTGAAATTTAGATTGCAGAAAATTTTAAATATGATTTATGCCACGCTTCCGCTATTTAATTCAATATGATTATATGTATGTGAGAATTCTATAAACCAACAGTAGTATCAAAGCCAAACTTATGTGAGTTATTAATTGTTTTGATTATGTATATATATGGGTATATATTTAGAATAATTTATTGGGCATAATTTGTTGTATGAAATCATATTTTGTGAAAACAAAAAGCAAAATCACAATCTGAAAAGTTAAAATCGTGAACTGTACAGTGTCGCAGCACCGTAGTGTTGAGCAATAGTATTGCAGCGTCCGGCGTTGGGTTTGTCCAGTTTTGTCCGATTTTGTGTAATTTTAAAATTAAAAAATAAATAGTTTATTTTGGATGATTTTAAAATTAAAATAAAGAGTTTATTTTGGACATGAAATTAAATTTTATACAAACTAGAATTACCCATTACATAATATATATATATATATATATATATATATATATATATATATATATATATATATATATATATATATATATATATATATATATATATAATAGTTTTAGTTCATGAGATGAATGGTTTATTGATATATGTGATGACATGTATGATAATAAAGGGATTGATTATGGGCTATAGACCAATGAGATTGGATTTACTTTTGATGGATGCTTGAATTAATGGATTTTTATAAATAGGGTATGCGTATATCGTCCATTTAATTTTTTTTTATGTAAATTCTATCTCTCTCCTATGTACTTCCTTAATTTGCCTGTCACGACAATTGTTGTAGATAATGCCTCTAAGGAAGAGATTATTATTTATAAAGTGGCAAGATGATACAACTATGACTCAATGCATCGTGCTCGCATCCATGAGTATCGAGTTATAGCGTTTTAATGGATGCACCTATTATCTTGCTACACCTTTATGAGTTATATGGTGAGCAAAGTAGGCATACTAGATATAACATATCTAAATAGCTCTTCCGATCTATAATAACTAATGGCACTACAGTACAGACACTTGTCCTAAAGACGATTAATTAGATTAATTATTTGGGATAACTGAGTTTTGTCATAGATAAAGAGTTAATTTAAAATTTGATATTGCAATCACTCTCTGACTCTTATTCACAATTTGTTGTGAAATTCAACATTAATAAGCTAGATGTCAGTTTACCTAATTTTCTTAACATGTTGAAGACTGTTGAGGGTCACTTTTCTTCCAAGAAATACTAAGTCTTATTGGTAGAAGAATCTTCTAAGCGAAGAAAGAAGGCCAAAGGTATTTTTGAGGAGTCAAAAAAGGTAGAAGGCAAAAGAAAGGCGCTAAATAAAGGACATAAATAAAAGTGATCTCGAAGAAAAAAGAGTTTGCTGTCATTGCGATAAGCTGAGACACTGAAAGAGGAACTACAAGAAGTATCTTGCAATGTTTAAGCAAAAGAGGCTTAGTGAAGTTTCTACTACAACTATAGATTTATTCATAATAAAATAAAACTTTCTATAAGTCAAGTTTTACTTGGGTATTAGATATCGGCTGATGGTTTCACATACGCAAGTCACTGTAGAGACTAAGTAGAAGTACAAGGCTAAATAAAAGATAAGTAATCATGTGCGTGGAATAGAGCAAATGTTGCTACATTAGTCATAGGAACTTAAAGTTAGCATTGTATATGTGAAAGTCTATTAAGTTAGTAAGTTTTTATTATGTTTCAGTACTTGTAAGAAGCGTTATGTCTATTCCATGTCTTGATAAGGAAGGTTGTTGCATTATAATAAAGAACAAATATTATTCTATTTATAATGATAATGTTTTATTTAGAACAGGTTAATTACTTTATGGATTTTGCATACTTGACTTATATGAAGAAAAAATCTAATTAAACAAACTAAACTAAAAGAGATGATATGAATCATATCTTCATTTGGCATTGTATACTCGGTCATATTAAAGAAACAAAAAAAAAAAACAAGAAATAAGTTGTATCAAAATAGGATTTTAGAGCCTTTTAATTATGAATCAAATAAAACTTGTGAATCTTGTATCATGGATAACATGCCTAAATATCCATTTAGTGGATATGGAGAGAGAGAGTTACAAAGTTGTTAGATTAGGTACACACAGTTGTGTGTGGGACCTATGACAAGACATGCAATATGAGGGTATTCATTCATTACTATTATTGATGATTCTAGATTTTGATATATGTATTTGATGAAATACAAATCCAAATTATTTGAAAAGTTCAAAAAATTCAGAAGTGAAGTAGGGAACAAACTGCCAAAGGCATTAAAGTTCTTTGAATAGATCAAGAAGTGAATACTTAAGCAGTAAGTTTTTAGATCATCTAAAGTATAATTGTATTATCTCACAGTGGACATGGTGACGATCCATGATGAATATTACCGATCTTTCAGTATCCTTCAGCGGTTATGCTCTAGAAATGGTTGCATACATACTTAATTAGATACCTTTTAAATCTGTCCCAAAGACTCCATATGAGTTATGGACAGGGATAAAACCAAGTCTTAAATACGTTAAGATTTGGAATTTTTAGTTTTTGTCAAAAGGTTTAACAGTGATAAGCTTGAGATAAGATCTGATAAGTGTAAATATATGTAATATCCGAAAAAAAGTTTAGGGTATCACTTCTATAATACAACTGATTAAAATGTGTTTGTCGAAACACGTTACCTTCTAGGAAAAAGGAGTTTATCCTTGAAAGGGTTAGTAGGAATAAGATAGATCTTTAAGAAGTTTAAGAATCACAAAAATACTACAGATCACAAGAAGGAATCTATTCAAGTAGAGAAACCTATTATACTATAACCAAGTTGTAAATTTGATTTAGTGCTGAAGATACCAGAAAGGTATGAATGCATCATAGATGATGATGATAAGATACACATAATAGTAGAAGATGATCTAGTTAAATGCGATGAGTTATGAGTAGTAGAAACTCAAGAGAAATGACTGTTGACCATGAAATCTAAAATGGGTCTTTAGAGAAAGACTAAAGCATATGACAAGGTGGAGACCAATAAGATTTGACTAGTGACAAAAGGTTTCAAATAAAGTCAAAGAGTTGACTATGATGAGACTTTTTGCCAGTATAAATGCTTAAGTCTATTCAGATATTAGTTGCAGTTGCAACTTACTATACGAGATCTGGAAAATGAACGTGTAGATGCTTTTCCTCAATAGAGGATGTATTTATGATACAACTACATGTTTTTGTCTCCGAAATGGAGTAAATCATGTATATAAGCTACAACGACCCAATTATGAATTGAAGAAAGCTTCTCAAAGATGGAACATTTGTTTTAATGAGACAATCAAATGAGTTTGATTTTATCCAAAACGATGATAAACCAAGTGTGTACAAAAGGTTAGTGGGAGTACTGTGACATTCCTAGTACTATATGTTGATATACTACTAATAAGAAATGACATACTGATGTTACAATCAGTAAAAATCACTTCTCCATCAAGGACTTGGGAGAAGCATCCAAATATTCCATTGGGGATAAAGGTCTATAGAGATAGATCGTAAATGATGCTCAGCTTGAACCAATAAACGTACATTAATTCGATGATATGTACTAGACCTGATGTTGCTTATGTATAATAAGTAGATATCAGTTCAAATTTGGAGAAGTATATTAGAAAAGAGTTTCTAATGGTTGATCTAAGTAAAACTAGAGAGCTTAATAGACTCTGTTTTTCATACTAACCAAGATAACAACAAATTCATTTTAGGTTATGTGATTACCTTGAACGGTGGTGTATTGAGTTAAAAGTTTCAAGCAACAAAGAGTTGTTGATTTAGTGACAAAGACATAGTAAATAGTTATAAGTGAAGCTGCAAAGGAGATTGTTTGGTTGAACAAGTTCATTAAAGAACTTGGAATGGTTCCTAGAATTAAAGAGTTTAATTCGCCAAGGAACCTTGGTCTCATCTGAATTCCTAACATATGTTGTAGCATTTTCGATTGATTAGAGAATCATTGAAAGAGGAGATAACACCATATAGATGGTAGATTCTCATAAAAACATTACAAATTCATTAACTAAAGCTTTAACTAAGCAAGTCGTACGATCACATCTTAGAGAATAATGGTATAAGATATCAAAGGGCGATTGACTTTAGTGCAAATGGAGATTGAAAGTAGTATGCCCTTAAGCCAATTACATTTAATGTGATAAGCATATACTTTGTAATCTTATTCGTTTATTAATAAAAGTTTTATTTAAAGGGATTTCTTTATTGACTATTAAGTGGTTGAATTAATTAAATAGATAAACCTATAGTTTATATCAATACTTTTAGAATCATAATGTTGATTATGCTAATGAGATCTAAATTCTAGATAACTCAAAACTAAAATATTCCTAATCGTGGGATCACTAAAATGAGGATTAGTGAATTTTGATACATTAGTACATATTGTACTTGCTTTTATGAAGATGGTGATTGATTTCATAATTATTTGTGTGGAGACACTAAACCTAGTATGTAGGTGCTTATTAGAGAATAAGTTCACTGAACATGACTGTTAAAGGAACACCTAATGGAGTTTTAAGTGTTTGTCAATAGGAGTTCCTTATGTGATAGTAGTACGTGCGATCCTTGGACTTGAGATAATCATAGTACTTTATGTATGACGAGTTATACTTTGACATATTCCTTAAGACCTGTGAGGATTCGAATTTTCAGGATTTTCTTAATAATATTAAATGAGAATTCAATTGATAAAAGTTGTTTAAATTAATTATTATTTTATGTGATTTAAGGTATGTGATGAGATTTAATTAGTAAATTAAATCTATACAGAGATCATGACGGTGTCAATTTAAAATAATTAGAAAGTAAATAAATTGTTTAAAAAAAAATAATTTATGAAGAATAAGAGAAATTTTTTGTAAAGGTAATAAAAATTATTATGGAAATACAAAAATTATATTTAAATGATGTTATGTGGTAATGTGAAATATATGATTTAGATATGTATATAGATGTACATTTGTATATATATAAATGTGCATGTATAATTGATAATTATAAATTTTATTAATTATGAAAATTAAGGGATTAATAATTAAATTAATCCGGAAATTTATGAAAGGTTAATGAAAAAGTTAGAAAAATTAGAAATATTGATTATTTAATTAATCAATAAATATGGTGAAGGTTTAAAGATTATTTAAGATGAGGAAGTAATTTTTATAAATTATATACTAATAAAGTATATAATTTATATAAGGAAATTAAAGTAAAATATTAATGAAAAAATAATTATATAAATTATATAAGAATTATTATATAATTTGTATAAGATGATTAAACTAATGAGATGATTAATAAATGTATAATTTTGGAGAAATTTAAGAATTATTTAAGAAAGGAGAATGTAAATATATAAATTATATAATATTAAATTATATAATTTATATATAAAGAAGTTAGTAATAAATAGTAAAGAAATGAATAATAAATAAGAAAAATAAATGTTTTAAGTTATTAAAAATTATATTTATGTATAATGGAATTATTATGATTTTTATGAGGAATAATATTTCGAAAATGTGAACATGTTAATGTAACATGTTGTCCAAGTAACGAAGTGAAAAATTGTGAAAAATAATTTTTATATGTTATATGAATTATTTTATGAATTTTGGAGGTATAAATTACCTCATATAATTACATTCATATCATTATGCGTGTACAAAATTTATCAAGAAAGGTACCCAAAAGAGGTGTTAATATTATTTATAAATCATATTACGATTTTTAGTGAATTAAAATGAATATTTTATATATTATATATAAAATATTTATTACACGAAACAATTACGTAATGTATAAAAATTTATAATTTCGCATGGAAATTTATCCGCAAGCTTAATTCGGTGATGCATAAGTCGGTGGAATTTTTTTTATTCCAAATTGGTTAAGTGGTGGCATATAAAAAGAAGGAAAAAGAAACAAATAGAAAGGAATAAGAAGAAAGGAGAAGAAAAGCAAAAAAAAAATTCTTTCACTTCTCCCACTGCCACCCACCACCACTATACTAACATCCGACCACCATAGCCACCACCAAGAAGGAGAGATTTGGTGTCACCTAGAGAAAGAATTTCAAGCCAAGGAATGTATAAATCAATTAATTTTGATTTATTTTGGTATTTTTGGTATTAATTAAATTTTGTGAAAAATTAGAAAATAATTAGAATAATTATTCTAAATAATTTATGGATGTATATCTATGAATTATATGATTTTTGGAGTAGTTTTGTTGTGAAATTTTGAGAAAAATGGGTTATTTTGGAAAGTTGGTGCACTGTTCGCGGGAAGAAGGGAGAAAAATTTCGGGGCAGGTCCGCGCAATGCGTGGCTGCAAGTTTCTCTGAATCGCGGGCCGAAACGACGTCTTCTCGGAGCGCGGGGGAGCGGTGGACCGCGCAATGCGCGGGGCTAGGGAAATGGCTGCGAAACGACGTTGTTTTGGCGTCGGAAGCGAGGGGCCGCGCGCAATGCGTGGCCGACGGCACCGCTGGAAATATCGAGCGTGTCCTAGACGCTCTAAAATTACGGTTATGCCTCCTGCCATTCTAGAAAATACAAAACATGTCCCTTACATTGTGGAAATTATGGAAATGCCCCTGGACTTTCCGGGAAATTCCGGTTATGTCCCTAAGGGCGCGAAAATTACTAAAATGCCCCCAAAAATTGTTTTTAATTGAAATAAATGTTTAAAAATTGTTTAAAAATCATAGAAAATTATAGAAAAATACTAAAAATATAGAAATAATATTTGGGCATTAAATTTAATATTTTTGTAGAAATATTAAATATTGGGGATTAATATTTAAATATTTAAATATTAATCAAATAAGGTTATAATTTAGAAAATGGTTAGATAAAATTTTCGGACAACCAAATATGTTAAATTTTATCAGATGAGCAGGGTTGTCCTTAGCGAAGACATTAAATATTAAGTTATGTTAATATTTTAAGGACGGGGTTAATATAATTAACCGTATTATGTAATAATTGACCCAATACCCTAAAATAAATCGACGGGTAGGGTTAATTATACTATAAATGATATTAATTAAGTAAATTAATATCATAAAGAGATGAATAATTATTATTTGATTATTTTATGATCATAGGTTGTACGAGGAGCATGATTACAAGGATATTTATTATTTAATCCCACCATATAGGCAAGTTCTTCAGTCCTTTAATGTTAATTGTTGCCTGATATATGTAAATACTTGTTTAAATGCATATAAATTATGTGTTATGTGATATGTGGAAAATATGACAACTATGTGTACTTTGTGCAATGATGTGAGATATATTGCTATAGTAGAAGCACAGCACATGATGTATGACACACACCGAGCATGTTAAGGTATGTGCTACGTGAAGCATGAAAGGTGTTAACTATTGGAGTTGCTGAGCCGTTGTGCTCATTACTTGCTTAAAATAAACTTTTGCAAGTTAAGAAATGAATTTCAGAAATATCGGATTATATTAGAGATGGATCAACCTAGAAGGTTGTAAATGAATTGGTTTGATTCAATATGGTAAATTGCAAAGTTTATTTTGATGTTTTGTATATTCATATACGTTGGATCTGTATAGGATGAATAGAGTTAAATTGTGAACCGTGAATGTTCAAATTAATTGTTACGATAGAAATTATTATACATTTCATTATGAACGATGCAACAAGGAATATTTGTATGAAAATAAATGACTGTAAATTTTGAATGATTATCATTATGATATTGGTTACAGAAAGAAAAAGTAAATGTTGCGATCCAGAGACTATGATCGAGATGATAAGTTTTTATATGCCAAAATATTTTAATACAATGATTGTATTGAGAAAAAGAAAAAATTTATACCGATAAATTTGGTAATTGATGGTTTTGAAATTTATTAATAGATCAATTAAGGTGATTAATGATTTATTAATGAACCGAAATTTAGACCTTATGAAGATAATGTATAACAAATACGAAATTTAAGGTAATAAGATTGGTCGAATTTCGGGGCCGTCACAAGACCCTTGGGGTATAACAAAGGGTATGATCGAGTATAATAACTTGTACATGAAGGTAGGTGAATGATCAGAAATCCTGGGCCAAAGTGGAATGAAAATTAGAAAAGAGTTTCTAATTTACATTAGAGTTGTGCATTTGAGAATGAAAATGCATATGATTAAATAAAATAATACTTGACAGAAATTTCATGTTTTATATTTGATTGGAACATTGTGTGGTAGAAGGATTGAATTGTACAGTAACTATTCACGGAATAGGTTCTTTGTGATCAAATGTTAAAATTCATATTATCTGAAAAGTCGTTGATCGCTAAGGGGGTTTACTCTTATTGTGGAATAAATATTATTTATTAAATGAATTAAATAGTTTAGTTCATTTATATAAATAAGATTATAATGGTTCTAATTTATTTATTCTACAACCAGGTTAATTTGGAAAATCTAAAGGGTCACACCGCAAAAGAGTAATATTTATTTTAGAAGTAAATGTCATAATGGTAATAATAAATTAAGTGTATTTAATTTATACTATGGTGATAGAATAAATTAAATAACTTAATATTTATAATTATGTATTTTAAAAATACTAATTATAAATTAATAAGAGGAGTCTTATTATTATTATTATTATTATTATTATTATTATTATTATTATTATTATTATTATTATTATTATTATTATTATTTAATTCCTATATGGTTTAGAAATTATAATTATTATAATTAGTTTAGTTCCTAATTAGATAAGACATTAAATTAAAACCCTAATCCTAAAGAGTTTAGGAAGGGTTGACCATATCTGTAAATAAGATAAATCTTATTATGGTTTAGGTTGATACTCCATTCGCAAGTATTGGAGAATACTTCTAATAATTCTCTATATCTAAGAGTTAGAGAGAGAGAGAGAATTAGCGCTAGCCACTCATGGTTTGGTAAAGAACGCAAAGGAATTGGAGGTGAACTCGTACATATGGAAGCATAGGGTCTTCGAGGGCATAATTCTTTAACTTCTTTTTATTTAATTAATAATTGAGCATAAAGGTCGATAATGGTTTTGATTTGTAAAATTTTAAAATCTGATTTTACATTGCTTACGTTGTGTTTTACAATTTGATTGTATGTGTGCCATATTTTTACAACTAACAGTGACATCGAGAGCCAAACTTTATGCGAATTATTAATTGTTTAGATTTCTTATGTGTATGGGTATGTGTTTATAATAATTTATTGGCTATTATTTATTGTATAAAATAATTAGTTTTGAAAATAAAAAGCAAAAATCAAGTTTTGGATACCAAAAAAAAAATTGGACTGAAATTGATATTCTAATTAACTGTGCTGGGGCGCGGCTTTACAGTGTTAAAACTACGCCGGGGCATAGTTACGTTGACTCAGGCCCGTTGACCAAACAACGTCGAGGCACAGTTTTTGTTCTACAAGACAGAGCCGGGGTGTAGTGCTATAGAATTTGTTTTTTGATTTTTCAAGCAATTTTTAAAGCTATAAAATAAAAAGATTTATTTTGGATAGTTTATAATTAAAATAAATAGTTTGTTTTAAACATGAAATTGAATTCCATGCAACCTAAATTGCCCATTAAATGATATATATATATATATACATCCTCTTGACTGCTGATCAGTGTTTGTATTTTATGAAAAAAGTTTGTAATAGCATTAGTTAGAATTTTTTAAATAATTAGAGCTAAGGAGCAATGAGCACTTGAAAACCTATTTGTAATGGAGCCCAGATTATAAATGTAATAGTTACATTTGTATTTTTTTTCTTGCACCCTAGGTTTGACCTCTTAATTCATTTGATGGCTCTAATAAATCAAACTAGAATAAAAGTTCATAATCAATCCAAGTATAATACAGTATACTATATATATATTATTACAAACCAACAATGGTATCAATAGCCAAACTTATACAAATTATTAATTATTTTAATTTCGTATATGTATGGATATATGTTTAGAATAATTTATTAGACACAATTTATTGTATAGAATCGTGGGTTTTGAAAACAAAAGGCAAAACTCATGTTAAGGAAGGGGAAAAACAAATTTTAAAAAATCGCGAAACTGCTATAGTGACCCAGCGCTGTAGCGCCGGGTTCTAGTTTATTTTGTAGCACCTGGTTTTAGGCTTATTTAGGACGCTGCAACACCAGCCTTGAAAATCATTTTTTTTTCTTTTCCTTTTAAGTTTTTGCAGGTTTTCAGAAATAAAATAAAATATTTATTTTAAAATAATTTTATAATTAAAATAAAGAGTTTATTTTAAACTTGAAATTAGATTTTATGCAACTTGTAATTGTCCATTAAATGATATCGATGTATATATGGAATTGTTTTAATTAATGAGATGAATAATATTGTATTGATGCAAATGATGATATGTATGATAATATAAGGGATTGATTATGAACTATTGACCAATGAGATTAGATTTATTTTATGTGGATGCATGAATGAATGGATTTTTATAAATGGGGTTTGCATACCTCGTCTTATCTAATTTTTCTTGATGTAAATTCTATATTTCTCCTATGTACTTTCCCTTGACTGCTGATCAAGGTTTTAATTTTATGAAATAGTTTGTAATATGATTTGTTAGAATTATTTGAAGAATTAGAGCCAAGGAGATCTTGAAGACCGGTTTGTAATGGAGTCTAGGGGTGTGGATATAAATTTTGAGTAAAGTAAGATTAATGAATATCTTTTATATAACATTTAATTATGTGAGCGGATCTAAGTTTTTTTTCCCGTTAATTTGATACATTTGGATTCACACATACACGAAGGGTCTTGAGTAAAGTAAGATTAATGAATATGTTAAAAATTTTGGCATCACATAATTTTAAAATTTTCTTTGAGTTATCATTTAAAAATATTTGAGGTTAATAATTTTATTCATATTGATTCATTGCTTGAGTAATTTTAGGTCCAAGTTTTTATTTTTCTTTTGTTTGAGGGCACACAAATATTTAAGTTTGGGGGTATTTGATAATAGGTTTTTATACATATTTATTGAATATTTTTAGGCTTAATTATTTGTGAGTTTTTAAATATTTTAATTTATTTTAGACAATTTATGTGTCATTATGTGTTTTTATTATTTTTATTTATTTATAATTAATTTATATTTTATTTTGTTGGAAAATAAACTTTGATGGCAAAATGTTAAATCGTCAGCTCAATGGTGTAGTGGTAATTAAAAAGTACTGGTGGCATAACCGTAATAACCTAAAGACTGGATTGGGCGCTATGAGCGCGGGGAGCAGAAAGAACCCGAAATTGGAACAGCGGTGTTTTGGCCATAAGAGAAAGTAACAGTAGGTTGTGCCATGTGCGTGGTGATTGCAAGCAAAAGCATAACCGCGCAATGCATGGGAGTCTTTGGCAAGGAATGGACAAAGCACTGTCATTTTTGGCGTGCGGAGGAAAGGCGTGCCATGCGTGGTCCAGGCTGAGGTGAATCAAAAGTGCGTTGACTAAGTCAACGCTATGTTTGGCAGACACGTTTTTGCTGCAGTTCGGGATTTTTCGGATTTATTTGATTTGAAGTTGAATTTTAATTCCATAATTGCTTAGAATTAATAATGTACTCCTATAAATACACTTTGAGACTTTTATTTTCAGTACATTATGATATATTAACAGATTATTAACATAGATTAGAGTATAGTAGATTTATTTTATTAGTTTAGAAGAAAATATTTAACGCGAAGGATTTAAGAATTGAAGGCGGAGCTTGGGAATTGGAAACTGTGATCCGAGTGACAGACAAATATCAATACAGATTTGATTTCTTTTCTTTTACTTTTATTTTTATTTTTATAATTTTGAGATGTAATTATTTGTGGATAATTAATTATTTAGTTATGTGCTAATATTTTATTGAGATTGCAATTGAACCTAATGTATAGTTTAAATTAATTTTCTTTTTTTTAATTAGTGATGATTATATATGAATTGTTTATCATATTTTGGACATTCATGTAATTAATTAGCTGAAATAATTAATTGGGATGAATTTATATAGAATTAAAAAATGGAGTATAGATTTATATCTGAATATGATAGCATATGTTCCTAAAATCTAAGAGGGTTTATATGATTAGTATATAGGATAGGAATATACCTATGTATTTTTTGTAGCCATAGAGAGAATCTGAGCCTAATATTCTAATGAACATATTTCACATAGGAATATAGTGATTTAATTAATTAGAATGTTCCTATCTAGTTTTGTTGACTTATAGTCAAATTTAATGTCATTGGAAGATGCGTATAAATACTATAAAGAATTATCGGTTAACAATTTTATATAATTAATTAATTAAAAAGAAAATGGAGAGATTTAAATGAAACATTAGGAGAAATTGTGACTTAAAGATTTAAAACTTGATTTAATCCTTATCATTAGTTTATTTTAGTTGTTGAGTTTAATTAGATATTACTTCATAGTTTTATTCGATTGTTTACATAAAATTAATTTGATATAAAATTAGTATTTGGTAATTATTATTATTTAATTATCTGTGGGAACGATACATTACTTACTAGTATATTACTTGTTGACCGTGTATACTTGCACGCATATAGTCATATAGAAAATACCTAACATTAATTCACTTAAAGAATATTGTTATGTTTAATTCATTAACACTGCATAACATATTAGATGTTAATAATTTAATCAAACCGAATTGTTCGGATTGATTAAACAAATTTGAGAATAGTTCTCAATACTAAAAAGCTAACAAATATCCTTAATTTGCCTATCCCTGCAAATGTTACAGACCAAGCCTCCGAGGAAGAGATTGTTATTTTAAGAAATGACAAGATGATGTAAAGGTCGCTCAATGCATCATGCTCGCATCCATAAGTATCAAGTTGCAGTGGCAACACGGAAAAATGGATGCACCTACTATATTGTTGCACCTTTATAAGTTGTAATGGTGAACAAAATAGGTCAACGAGATATAAGATATCTAAAGAGCTCTTCCGATCTATAATAACCAATGACACTACAGTACAGACACATGTCCTAAAGATAATCAATCTGATCGATCAATTGGGACAGCTGAGTTTTATCAAGGATGAAAGTTGAGTCAAGATTCGATCTTGCAGTCACTCACTAACTTTTATTCACAATTAGTTGTGAACTTCAAAATTAATAAGCTAGACGTCAATTTAACTGATTTGCTTATTATGTTGAAGATTGTTGAGAGTCACTTTTCTTCTAAGAAAAATCAAGTCATACTAGTAGATGAATCTTCTAAGCGAAAGTAGATGGCAAAAGGTATTTCTGAGGAAATGATAGAAGGTAAACGAAAGACACTAATTAAAAGACATAAATAAAAGTGATCCCGAAGGCAAAAGGTATTTGCTTTTACTATGATAAGCTGGGACACTGAAAGAACAATTATAAGAGAGTTGCAGTAGTCAAGTAGAAGAAGTTTAGTGAAGCTTCAGCTACAGATATAGATTTGTTCACAATAAAATAGAAATTTTTATAAGTCAAGTTCTACTTAGGTATTAGATATCTGTTGGTGGTCTCAAATATGCAAGTCGTTGCAGAGACTAGCTAGAAGTAGAAAGTTGAACTAAAGATAAGTAATATTATGCATGGGGAATGAAGCAAAATGTTGCTGCATTAACCATATGAACTTACAGTTTAGCACTACCTAGGGACAAGTCTATTAAGTTAGTAAGTTGTTACTATGTTCCAGTTCTTAAAAATATTATTTATATTCCATGTGCTGACAAGGAAGGGTTTTAACATTATAATAATGAACAATCGTTATTCTGTTTACAATAATAATGTTTTATTTAGAACTGGTTGATTACTTGATGAACTTTGTGTACTTGACTTACATGAAAAATATTTCAAATTGAACAAACTAAATGCAAAGAGATGATATAAATCATACTTTCATGCAACACTATTAACTTGGCCATGTTAATAAACAAGACTAAACAATATTGTATAAAAATAGGCTTTTAGAGCCTTTTTTAATTATGATTCAAATACAACTTGAGAATCTTGTATCATGGATAATATGACTAAATCTTTATTTAGTGGACATGGAGAGAGAGTTGCAGAGTTATTAGAGATGGTACACACAGTTGTATATGTGACCTATGAAAATAAATTCAAAATGAGGGTATTCATTCATTACTTTTACTAATGATTTTAGATTTCGATATATGTATTTGATGAAATACAAATTCAAATATTTTGAAAGGTTTAAAGAATTCAAAAATGAAGTATATAAACTAAAGGCCAAAAATATTATCGTTCTTCGATTAGATCGAGAAGGGAATACTAAATAGTAAGTTTCTAGATCATCTCAAGTGAAATGGTATTCTCTCACAATTGACATGGTGATGATCTATAATGAGTATTACCGATCATCTAATATCCTTCTAGGGTTATGCCCTAGACACTGTCACATATCTACTAAATAAGGTACCTTTAAATTCTATCCCTAAGACTTCATATGAGTTATGGATAGAGAAGAAACCAAGTCTTAAGTATGTTAAGATTTGGATTGTCCAGCTTATGTCAAAAGGTTTGATAGTGATAAACTTGGGACAAGACCTGACAAGTGTAAACTTGTGAGATATCCTAAAGAAAGTTTACGGTATCACTTCTATAATCTGACTAATTAGAAGGTGTTTGTTGAAACACGCTGCCTTCTAGGAGAAAAGAGTTTTTTTTTAATGGGTTAATGGGAGTAAAATACATCTTGAAAAAGTTCAAGAACCACAAAATACTACAGATCAAGTGAAGAAATCTGTATAAGTAGATAAACCTATTGTACCACAACTAAGTCGTAAATTTGGTTTAGTATCAAAGATACCTGAAAGGTATGGATTCATCATAGATGATGATGATAAGATACTCATCATAATGGATGATGATCCAGTTACATACAATGAGGCATAGGTATAAGATACTCAAGGGAAATGACTGATGACCATAAAATCTTAAATGGGTTTTTATAGAAAGACTAAAGCACATGGTAAGGTGGAGACCTATAAGACCTGACTAGTGAAAAAATGTTTCAAACAAATGTCAATAAGTTGACTATGATAAAACTTTTCACTAGTAAAAATGCATTTATCAATTTGAATTTTACTTGTAGTTGCAACTTACTATACAAAAAGATGTATGTATGATACAACTAAGAGGATTTGTCTCCATAAAGATAGAGTAAATCAAGTATAAAAGCTACAACGATCCAATTATGGATTGATGTAAATTTTTCAAAGATGGAACATCCGTTTTTGATGAGGCAATTAAAGGAGTTTGATTTTATCAAAAAACGAGGATTAACTAAGTATGTACAAAAGAGTTAGTGGGAGCACTGTGACATTCCTAATATTATATGTTGATATACTACCGATAAGGAATGACATACCGATGCTACAATCAGTAAAGATTTAGTTGTTTAAAACTTCTCCTTCAAGGATTTGAAAAAAGCATCCTAACATTCTATTCATGATAAAGGTCTATAGAGATAAATCGTAAAGGATGCTCGGCTTGACCCAAGGAACGTACATTGATTCGTTGATATGTACTAGACCTGATAATGTTTATGTATGATAAGTAGATATCAGTTCAATTCTGAAGATGAATATTAGAAAATAGTTTTTAATGATGAGTCTAATATAAAACTAGAGGGCTTAAAAGACTCAAATTTTTTTAGACTAACTAAAACAACAGTATATCTATTTCAAGTTATATGATTACCCTGAACTATGGTACAATGAATTGAAAAAGTTCCAAACAGCAAAGAGTTACTGATTTAGTGATAAATACATAGTAAATAACTATAAGTGAAACTGCAAAAGTGATTGTTTGGTTCAGTAAGTTCATTACAGAACTTATAATGGTTCCTAACATTAAAGGAGTTTAATTTGCTAAGGAACCTAGGTCTCATCTAAAATCCAAACATGTGTTGCAGCATTTTCATATAACTAGATGAATCATTAATAAGGAGACGACACCATAAAGATGCAAACTCTCAATACAGCATTACAGATTTATTAATTAAAGCATTTACTAAGCAATTTGTACGCCATTTAGAGAAGAATGGTATGAGGATATCAAAAGGCGATTGACTTTAGTGTAACTGGGAGATTGAAAGTAGTATGCCATCAAGCCAATCACATTTGATATGATATGCATATACTTTATAATCTTATTCGTTTATTAATAAAAATATCAAGGCATTTCTTTATTCATAATTAATTAGCTGAATTAATTAAATGGATAAACCCATAATTTTTTAGCAATGCTTTTAGAACCATGATGGGAATCATGTTAATGAGATCTAAATTCAAGATAAGATAGCTTAAAACTAAAATAGTTCATATTCGTTGGATCATTAAAAAGGGAATTAGTAGATCCAGATAGATTGGTACATATTATGCTTGATCTTACGAAGAGGATGATTGACCTCATAATCATTTGTATAGATACACTAAAGCAAGTATGTAGGTGCTTATTAGAGAATAAGTTCACTGAACATAACTCGCACAAGGAACACCTAATAGAGTTTTAGTTTTGAGTCAATAGGAGCTCCTTATGTGATAGTCATAAAAGTGATCCTTGGACTTGAGATTATCATAGTATCTTATATGTACTAAGTTATACTTTGACATATTTTTTTAAGGCTTGTTGGTATATTATAGGATATGCTTGGGTATAATAAAGTACGCATGGAGATATGTGAATGATCAACAAATGATCTATCACTTTCAGTAAAGGGAGAAAATGTCATATGCGATTCAATAAGAAACAACTCAAAAATCCCTGGCCAGGGTTAAATGGAATTAGAAAGGAGTTTCTAATTTACATTAACTAGAGTTGTTCATTTGTGAATTGAAATACATATGATCAAATAAATAAGACTTGACAGAAATTGCATGACTTATATTTGATTGTGATATTGTGCAGTAGAAGAATTGAATTCTATGATAGTTATTCGCTGAAAGGATCTTTTACAATCAAATGTTGAAATCTATATTATCTGAAATGTTGATTAATTGCTAAGGGGGTTTACCCTTATTGAAAGAATAAATATTACTTATTAATAAATTAAATTGTTTAATTTATTTATATAAATAAGATTAGAAAGGTTCTAATTAATTTTTTCTCTAACCGATTTAATATGAAAAACCTAAAGGGTCACACCGCAAAAAAATAATATTTATTTTAGAAGTGAATGGCATAATCGTAATAATAAATTAAGTATACTTAATTTATACTATAGTGATAGAATAAATTAAATAGCTTAATAATTATAATTTAGTATTTTAGAAATACTAATTATAAATTAATAAGAGGAGTCTTATTATTATTATTATTATTATTATTATTATTATTATTATTATTATTATTATTATTACTTAGTTCTTAGATGGTTTAGGAATTAATTAATAAATAATAGTATTATTATAAATAATTAAATTTCTAAATGGTTTAGAAATTGTAATTATTATAACAATTAATTTAATTCCTAAATGGTTTAGGAATTAATTAATAAGTACTCTCAATATTAAATAATTAAGTTCCTAAATAGTTTACAAATTATAATTAATTAATTTAGTTCCAAATTAGATTAAGAATTAAATTAAAACTCTAATCATAAATAGTTTAGGATAGTTGACTATATCTATAAATAAGAAGAGTCTTATAATAGATTAAGGTTACACACTCTTTTACAAGAATTGATAGAGGACTTCATAATTCTCTATATCTAAGGAGTTAGAGAGAGAGGGAGAGAGAGAGAGAGAGAGAGAGAGAGAGACAAAATTAGGGCTAGTCACCCATGGTTTGGAAAAACCAAAATCTACTTCTTTAATTCATAGGTCTCTTCGTGGATCACCTCTAGAGGCTTCACAATCGGGGAGCTAACATTGATCCGTAGAATCTAATCGGTGAATTTGAAGAAGAACGTGAAGGATTAAAGGGAGTTGAACTTGTACATGTGGAAGCTTGGTTCTACAAATGTATAAATCTTGTATCATTCCTCAATTAATAATAATCGCATAAGAAAGATCTTTGTATTTGATTTGTAGAAAAATTTTGAAATTTGATTTTCTTTGCTTCTGTTGCACTTATATAATTTGATTATATGTATGCCATGTTTTTGTAAACCAATAGTGGGGATCGTGATGGATCCTGAAGAACCAAGGATGGATTATAATGGAGGTATATGTTCTTATGTGTATATATGTTTGGTAACATGAACGATTAAAGTATGCATACTACTTGTTTGTGAAATGTCCTAGGAGGATTTAATGTTCTAAAACTTTGGATTCTAAGTGCCTAAACAAATGATAATCCATTAGTGTATGTATAAATGATATTTTTAAAACTAAAAAATGGTTTAAAACCTCATAAGAATGTTGTGCTAAAAATATCCACTTTCAAAACCTAAATAATGTAAGCTATGTGCTGGGGGTTTATCAAACTAACCTAAGTTGAAATGTAATGTGGGATTTATGCTGATTTTAGTAAGAAGGTGAACTGTTTTAGTAAAGATTAAATGGGAAAAATGTGAGTATAAAGTTGCAAATCCATGAGTTAAAAATGAAATGAGTATTTGTGTTATAAGAACACTAAAAGAGATCTATTTTGTTATAACTTACAAATCCACATATATTGTAATAACCGTGAATTATAAGTTACATTGTAATTATAATTAGTTAATAATTATCAATGAGTTAAAATTTTGCAAAAATTAATTGTGCATTTATATAATTAAATAAATATACTTATGTATGTGTATATTTATCTAATTATATAGCAAGGTGGTAGAATTAATTAGAGCAAGTCTAATTACATTACATTTTAAGTCCAAATGAAGTATTAAACCAGGTCCAATAAAATTAACCTAGTAATTCATGTACTTAATTAAATGTTGGTTCATGATATAATTAAACTAGCCCAATGTATACTTTAATTAAATGTAGTATGTGTTAGTACATGTTAGCCTAATGGAATGAATAAATTGAGCCCAAACAAATTAAATGAATAAGCCCAATAGATTAAATTATAAAGTCCAATGTGGAGCCCAAATGGAAGTCAAAAATTGGTGAATGTATATATATATATATATATATATATATATATATATATATATGATTAAATAAACAATAAAAATAAACCAAAAATGGCTCAACAAGAGCCATTTTGGCCAGTACCTGGGGCCCCCACAAGGGGGTGGCTTGTAGCTCTTGGTTGCTTGAAAAATCTTCTTAAGGACTAAGTGGTTCAACCACTTCAACAACCCTAGTCAATCACTTAGTCAATCTACTAGTCAATCCATCAAATAGTAAGCACAAATTAGCTTATAATTTCACCAATGATAGTTGATTAAGGAGTTAATGAAGGGTTACCAATTTGCAATAAATAGAGTGCTTCACCAATTGGTTATGTTGTTAGTCATTTTGCTAGAATACCAAGAGAGAAAAGTGAGAGAACTATTGTAAGCTTGAGAATACACCAAGAAAATTACTAGAGGATAGTCAAGGTAGTCACTAGCCAATTTCCTCTCAAGAAGAAGAAGAGCATCCAAGACTAGAAGGTTAAAAAGTGTTCTAGACCTTAAATATTTCATTTTTATGGTCTATATACATAATAGATGGTCAAAAATATATTTTTAACGGTTCAAAACTTATTTTGATGCTATATAAGTCTAAAGCTATGATATATAGATAGATTCATGATTTAGTATGTTTAGTACATGTATTTATATGTTTGGTATGCAAATAAGTGGAAAAAAAGTTCATATAATGTTTTACCGGTAAAACCCTAGTTAGCAATGTGCTATTTATTGTTGTAGTTTGAAATATACAAGTTGGATATGGGATTTCTTTGGCTAAAAAGTTATATGTATGAATTATAAAGATAACTCAACTTGAATCTCTAAAAAATATGGAAAAATGAAGAAGTTGTGACTTTTACCGCAAAACATGTCATTTTAAAAATCTAATGTACAAATAGCCCACTTTGTGGCTATTTTTCATACCCAAAACTTTTCCATAAATTTGATCCAATGATGGAATATTGTAGTTTAAGAAGATACAAATCCATCGATACCAATTTGAGATCATTTGGACTTGTAGATTTTATTTTATTTAAGTTTTAATCAAATGAACAAAAGTTGAAAAGTATGAAAATGGCAAATCTGCAGATTCTGCCAACTAGGGGTCGGGGCCCCTATTTCCTTTGTTATTTTGGGGCCGGGGCCCTATACACTGTTCATGGACAGTGTATTTTTAGATCTGGGTCGGGTCGGACCAATCGGGTCAGATCGGTTCCGATCAATTAAGTCCAAAATGGATTAAAATGTTTTAAAATTAATATAATTAATTTGGGATCCAATAAAAAGGAAAGAAAAATATAATTATTTATTATTTGGTTATTAAATAATAACTAAGGTAAAGAAAAGTCATTAAGGGGAGTAATTACTATTTAATCAATATAAAATAATAATTAAAATAAAAAGAGATAATGACTAATTATTTATTATTAAATAATAAATAAAGGGTAATATTAAGTTAACAAACAATTATTTATTATTTAATTAATTTTTAATAATAAATAAAATTAATTAATTAATTATTAAATAATAATTAAAGGAGGTAGGACTGATAAACTAATTATTTATTATTTAATTGACATTGAATAATAAATAAAGATAAATAAATAATTAATTATTATTTAAATAACATTAAATAATAATTAAAGGGAACTCAGATTAATAAGAATCATTGTTTATTATTAAGTAATAAATAAGGATAATTAATTAATTATTTAAACGATATTAAATAATAATTAAAGGATAATAAAGTTTATAAATTAATTATTTATTATTTAATTAATATTAAAAAATAGATAAGGATAACTAATTTACCAATTATTATTTAAATGATATTCGATAATAATTAGAGAGAAATAAGATAATTAAACCAACTAAAGTGAATTGTTTAAAGTGTTTAAATAAAGAAATTAAGTCTTATTAAATTGATAATAAGATCAATTTGTAATTAAAATATTACCCGAGGGTGATAATATTGTCACGTAAGCTTTGTATTGTTAAATAGGAAAGTATGTGCTTAAATGGTAGTCTGTTTGATAGTGATATATGGACTCCTATGTGCTATTCTAATTGAAAGATAAACCTATTTAATACTAGGTGTTTCAAGGACAATAGTTTAAGTCGCGTAAGCAGTAATCGACAACTGAGGCAAGTTCTCTAACCCTACTCAAATTATTATTACGCAAGTTTCCTACACTTAACTTGTATATAAGTTTGTAAAAGTTTTAAGTGGTTTAATTATTTAAAATTATTCCACATCCATATTGTTATTATATTCGCACATAGTGCATTTGCAAGAATTATAATTCATTAATTCAAGAACTGTTTAAGAATGTCTAAGCTAATTGTTTCGGCTATACACTGTATGTATAAATTCATCAACTTGAATATTTTAAGAGCTTATCCAAACCATTGGTTAGTGCAGATTTTAATAGTAAGACTGAGAACGAACAACCCTTGATAAGGGGTTTATATTCGAAAAATCAACCTTTGCGCAAGATATTTGAGTGTTATGCATATATATAGGGTACAAAAGGTTGATCCCCTCGAGAACTAAACTATCAAGGTATCAGATATATATCTGACTTACCTTAAGCAGTAGTTCATGGTCCTTGAGGCCACTCAGCAGTAAAAATTCAATCATTTATCTTACATTAAAAAATGATTCTTGTTCTTTCACAATTATTATCTATTGTTGAAATCCTTGATGTTATTTCACATTCAATCATGATATATCTTTTATTATATGTTCTTAAACTTGCTAAGCAAGTTAGTCGCTCACCCTTGCTATATCATGACTTATTTTTCAGCAAAGTCTAACTGCTCTAAAAAGGACAAAGGCTAGGGAAAAGTCAAAGTTTAGATTAGATTATTCCATGTTAATTAATTGCTTAATGCGTAATTACCTTTTTAAATCTTTTGTAATCCCTTAAGATAGATCTGATGAATGTTAAGGTTAAATACTTTGGGATTGTATTACCTTTTTGTAATGAACTGTATGTATTTTTGCTAGATTAATGAAGACTATATATTTAGTTGTTATTATGTATTTGAATAGTGAAAACCAAACCTGATGTTATGAAACTCAAATTTGGGTCATCACAGGTTGGTATCAAAGTTGTAGGTTATAGAATTATAAGTTGCGAAACTTTAAGATATAACCTTAGAATAGTCAACTCATTTAGAGTTATAGAAAATGAATTGTGGAAATTCATTGAGTCAAGAAGTAACACAATTAAATATAATTTTATTTCATCAATGAACATATTTTATTACGATACTGATGTCGTTTTGTTGGTGTGGTTGTAGGATGCCTGAGATTGGACAGTCTAGTCACACAACTGAGGAGGATTTCATTGATATCCATATGGATACTGCACAACCGTTGGTGGCTAAATCGAGGGAGGATCCAGAGTTTGATCCAGAGATGGGAATAGAGATAAGCCAGTTAGAGGTAGAGTTATGAGGCCTTACAGCAAGGCCGAGTCTGAGGAGGTGGAGGAGTCAGCCGAGTATGTTGATGGCATGGGCACTACTGACAGTGACATCATCGAGGGGCTGACTACGAGGAACGAGGAGTTGGAGGCAAGAGTCCAACATTTAGAGGATTAGTATGTTATTTTATGATGTTGTATGTAAATAGATGCAGTAGAACTCAATTTTTATTTTGATAGAGGGTTAGTATGTTATAAATCCCAACTATAGGAGGTTATGGGATATGTTTATGTTAGGTCCCATCTTCTGTAGCCATTCAGGGATAGAGGCATTTATAGAAGTATGCTTATGATGTAAGGTGCTATGCACTATTGTTTTAGCATATAGATATAAATGCTGTCATGTTTATGTTTATATGTGTTGAGATGATTACTTATACTTTAGTTAAAATTCCTTAAGCCATAAAACAAAAGTGAAAAGATGAAACAAATATAATAACTTAAATTTTTTCTATAACAGAAAATGTCGCCATGTAGACAACCACCTAGAAACCAAGGAGTAGAAGAGTCAATTAACAATGACGAGGGGGGCATAATGTAGACCCAATGCAGAACTTTGTCGATATACTAGCAGAGGCGATGCGAAATCAACATCCAGTAGTAGGAAATATGACACCACCGCCAAATCAGTTGTCAAATTTCAAAGATTTCAAAGTAGTTGGACCGCCAGAGTTTAGAGGAACGACAGACCCAATTGAAGCCCAGTCATGGATAAAGGAGATAGAAAAGACGTTTGTTATTGCAAGAGTGGCAGAGGAGCAAAAGACTATTTTTGCTACCTACATGATGAAGGTGGAGGCCAATTTCTGGTGGGAATCTAATTAGAATAGGGCTGAAGAAGGTGTGGTGTCATGGGCGGGATTTAAGTAGATATTTGATGAGAACTACTTTCCAAAAAGTATGAAAAGTAGAATGGAGGTTAGATTTCTGGAACTAAAGCAAGAGAATTTATTGGTACTTGAGTATGCGGCAAAATTTAAAAAGTTGGCCAAGTTTGCTCCGCATAAGGTAAACACGGAGGAACACAAGGCCAGGAGATTTGAGAATGGATTGAAACCTTGGATATTCAACAAGGTGGCAGTGCTACAGATTGATTCATTCTCAACTCTACTAGAGAAATCAATCATAGCTGAAGGAGGAAACGAGGCATTGTCTAAGTATAACCAAGAAAGGAACAAAAAGATAAGTGAGGGTGGAAATAAGAATAATAACAGTGGAGGCAACAACGACAATAAGCACAAGTGGAACAACAATAGTTCGGGGACACCCCAAGGAAGTGACCAGAAGAAAGGGAACAAATGCACTAAATACGGGAAGAATCATTCAGTGGAATGCATTAAGGGCAAGAACGTCTGTTACAATTATAGGCAAGAAGGGCATATCGCTCCTAATTGTCCTAAACCTAAGAAGGGAGGTTGTTTCTCATGTGGAGCTACGGACCATCAAATCAAAGATTGTCCGAAGAGGAAGAATGACGGAGGGAGTGGATATAAGGGAAACAACAATAAGCTTACCATTGGAGGGCCGGTGCAACAAAATAAGCCGACATCACGGAATTTCAACATGACAGTGCAAGACGCCGTGGAATCTAAAGACGTGGTGTTAGGTATTATTCAGATCAATAATATAAATGCTTATGTATTGTTTGATTCAGGTGCTACTTATTCATTTGTGTCTGATGATTTCGCTAGACGGTTAGAATTGCCTAGAGAAAAGTTAAAAAACCCTATGAATATAGAAGTTGCAAATAAAGAAGTGATTCCTGTAGAGTATATATGTAGAAACTGTTGTGTAGAAATCAGGGGTTAGAAGTTGAGTGTGAACTTAATTCGGATACGTTTGGGGGAGTTTGATGTTATACACAGAATGGATTGGTTGTTTAACCACAGAGCGATAATTGATTGTCAGAAGAAGTGTATACACCTTAAGACACCAAATAAGTCTAAGGTTATATTTTACGGCAACAAGTCGTCAAGACAATCTTGTTGTCTGATGATGATGCAGGCCAAGAAGATATTGAAGAAAGGATGTGTAGGATATCCGGCACATGTGGTGGATACACAAATGGTGAATCCTTAAATGGAACAAATACCAGTAGTTGAAAAGTTCATTGATATTTTTCTAGATAAACTGCTAGGTCTTCCACCAGATAGGGAGATAGGATTCGTGATTGATTTAGTACCTGGGACAACATCGATATCAAAGGCACCATATAGGATGGCTCCGGTAGAGATGAGGGAGTTGATGATTCAGTTACAAGAATTGCTGGATAGAAAGTACATTCAGCAGAGTGTTTCTCCATGGGGAGCATCTATGCTGTTTGTAAAGAAAAAGGATGGATCGATGAGACTTTGTATGGACTATAAGGAGTTGAACAAAGTAACGATTAAGAACAAGTACCCGTTGCCAAGAATTGATGATTTATTTGATCAACTAAAAGGGGCTAAGTACTTTTCAAAGATTGACTTAAGGACTGGTTATCATCAGTTAAAAGTAAGGAAGGAGGATGTACCCAAGACAGCATTCAAAACTCGATATGGCCATTATGAGTTTCTGGTAATGTCGTTTGGACTAAAAAATGTGTCAGCTGTATTTATGGACATGATGAACAGAATATTCAAGCAATACGTGGATAAATTTGTGGTTGTGTTCATTGACGATATTTTGATTTATTCCAAAATGAAAGAAGAACATGTTTAACATCTAAGATTGGTGTTGGAGATATTAAGGAATGAGCCGTTGTATGCAAAATTTTCAAAGTATGAATTTTGGTTTAAGAGAGTTCATTTTCTAGGTCACGTTATTGACAATGAGGGAGTTTCAGTGGATCCTGGAAAAATGAAAGCGGTGATGAATTGGGAATAACTAAGGGTGTTAATGGAGATTAGGAGCTTCTTAGGGTTAACGGGTTATTATCGGAGATTTATCAAAGATTTTTCAAAGATAGCAACGCTGTTGACAAATTTGACAAAGAAGACAGTAAAATATGTATGGACGGTGTAAGCTGTAGTTAACACTCCAAAATTAATCCTCACTTTCAATCACAAACTTAGTATAATAGCAAGCAAGGGTCGAACCCACAGAGAATGATTAATTTATTTTTATGCAATGTAAACTAGATTTAGGGGTTTTGAACTAATTATAATTAACTAAATAAATAAAAGTAAATTAATAAAATTAATTAATAAATTAAAGACTTCAGTTCTTCGGTTCAATCTCACCCTTACAATTAATAGATCAACCAATCATAATATATTTTTATCCTTCCATGAAACTAATAACCCTAGGTAATAACAATCTCTGCTACCCAATTTTTTTCTTAATTTTAATCTAACAAAACAAGCTCTTCATTAGATTCTAACCATTATACAACCTAAAACAAACTCTCTAAATTTAATATAATAGAAGCATTAATCATAAGAAAATTAGATTATTCTAAGCAACAATCTCATAAGCTCGGACTGTTTAACTTATATCATGATAACCATAGCAATAAATAAAAGCTTGACCACAATCATCTATCACTATTCACTACCAATGATTAGGAACAATATCAATTACACGTAATATAATTCCTAAATCTAGCAATTGATAATAATTTGATCAACTCAACAGGCCAAAATTAAATCAATCAAACCCAATATCAAATAAACAATTAAAACAGATTATCATAAATAATTTCATGTAAGGAATAATAAATAATATTACTGAATTGATTAAACCATTAATTATAATCGAGTTTGAAATTCCTTAGAACTGAATAATAAAATTAGCCAAACATAATAAAAAAAGATATCACCTGAGAGAGCTCCTAAATATATCTAATAATCTGTTTATTCCCTGATCGAATGTAATGTAATGTATTTATAGAGGTACAATAATAATCCTAAGCTAATGTGGAATTAAAATCCAATTTGAAATCAAATTAATGCTCAAAATCGCGAAATAATTCTGTTCTGGCAATTAACGCGTAGCCAAACACGCCCTTCGCGTCCCAGTTGACTGGTCAGCGCATGCCAGACGCGCATTGTGCGGCATTTTCCTTCCTCAGCCGGACCGCAAACGACGTCATTGGACTGCTAAAACTGGCCTTCGCGCATTGCGCGACCTCTTTCTATTGCTACGCACGCCAAACAGCTTCGTCCCCTACGCTCCTGATTCATCTATGTGTGCGTATGGTGCGGCTGCATCTTTGTCGTAATTACCAAATTGCCATCAAATTCTTGCTGAATTTATAGATTTGTCCCCAAGCATATTTTTCCTACACAATAAAATATAAATTAAATAAAAATAATATAAAAATAATAAAAACACATAAAATTACATAAATTATATAAAATGACCTAAAACACTAAAAATACTTAAAAACTCACAATTAATTAAGCCTAAAAATACCTAATAAATAGGAATAAAATCCTACTTATCAAAGAAGTGCGAGGAGAATTTTCAGGAGTTAAAGAAGAGACTTAGTGAAGCACATGTGTTAACTTTACCATATGACATGGGAGGTTTTATGATCTATAGTGATGCATCACACAAGAGACTAGGTTGTGTGCTTACGCAAAACGACAAGGTCATTGCGTATGCGACAAAACAATTAAAGGATTATGAGAAGGGATACCCTACCCACGACTTGGAGTTGGCAGTGGTAGTGTTTGCCCTTAAGATATGGAGACATTATTTATATAGGGAAAAATATAAGATATTCACAGACCATAAAAGTCTGAAGTATATATTCACACAAAAGGAGTTGAACATGAGGCAGATGAGATGGTTGGAATTGATCAAAGACTACGATTGTGAAATTATATACCATCCCAACAAAGCCAATGTAGTGGCAGATGTTCTAAGTAGAAAGAGTAGAGAGAAGTTATTTTATTAATAGACCAGGAAGAACTGGTAAAAGAAATGGCTCAAATGGAGTTGGAGGTGAAAAATCCAATGGAGACGATAGGGATGAAAGCAAGTCCAACCTTGTTAGATAAGGTGAAAAATGCTCAGGACAAAGATGAAGAATGTGACTGAATAAGAAAGAGGAGGATCGATGGGGATGAGTTCAAGTTCAAAGTGGATAGCAAATAATTGGTAAGGTTTAATAATCGTGTTTGGATACCATTAGTACCTAAATTACGAGAAGAGATTTTGTAAGAGGCTCATAGTACGAGATACTCGATACATCCGGGTAGTGCGAAGATGTATTAAGATCTATGTCAGCATTTTTGGTGGCCGAATATGAAAAGGGAGGTTGTAGAATGTGTCAGTCGATGCCTAACTTGCCAAAGGATAAAGGCAGAACATCAAAGACCAAGTGGATTATTACAGCCGTTAGAGATTCCTGAATGGAAATGGGAGCATATCACGATGGATTTTGTGGTAGGACTTCCAGCAACACAGAAGAGATACGACACAACATGGGTGATTGTGGATCGAGTAACAAAGTCAACGCACTTTTTGCCGATCAAGATTAAGTTCAGTTTAGATCAGTTGGCCAAATTGTACATAAAAGAGATAGGTTCAAAAAATGGAGTGCCAGTATCAATTGTGTCAGACAAAGATCCGCGCTTCACATCAAAATTTGAGAGGAGTCTTCAGGAAAGAATATGGACACATTTAAGAATGAGTACATCATATCATCCGCAGACTGATGGGCAAAGCGAGAGAACGATTCAGACATTAGAAGATATGCTCAGAGCCTATGTGATGGATTTCAAGGGCAGTTAGGAGGACCATCTACCTTTTGTTGAGTTTGCATATAATAACAGTTATCATGTGAGCATAGGCATGTCGTCTTATGAAGCTTTATATGGGAGAAAATGTAAAACACCTCTATGTTTGGATGAAGAATGAGAACGTCGATTGTTGGGGCTGAAATTGGTTCAACAGACTGTGGAATTATCAGAGTAATAAGAGCTTGGCTAGTAGCAGCTCAGGACCATTAAAAGAAATATGTAGATCTACATCGACAAAGGCAAGATTTTGAAGTAGGAAGTTTTGTGTTTATGAAAGTATCTCCCTAGAAAGGGAAGATCAGATTTAGGAAGAAGGAAAAACTGAGTCCGAGGTTCATAGGACCATTTGAAATATTAAAGAGAGTGGGTGAAGTGGCGTACGGGGTAGCTTTACCTCCTGAACTGGAGCATATTCATAATATGTTTCACATGTTAGTATTGCAGCCATACAAGCCTGATTACAAATATGTCATATCCTATGAGCCGATACAAGTTGAGAAAGACGTATCATATGAAGAAATTCATGTCCAGATATTAAACAGGAAAGAGCAAAAATTACGAAATAAGATTATACATTATGTCAAAGTACTTTGGAAGAACCACAACGTTGAAGAAACTACGTGGGAACTTGAAGAAAAGATGAGGAATAACTATTCGAATCTTTTTGAGTAGTTTTAAATTTGTAATTCTAGGGACAGAATTCTAATAACAGGAGGGGGAGAATGTAATAACCACGAATTATAAGTGACATTGTAATTATAATTAGTAAATAATTATTAATGAATTAAAATTTTGAATAAATTAATTGTGCATTTATTTAATTAAATGAATATACTTATATATGTGTATATTTATCTAATAATGTAGCAATGTGGTAGAATTAATTAAAGCAAGTCTAAGTGGATTATATTTTAAATCCAAATAAAGTATAGAACTAGGTCCAATAAAATTAACCTAGTAGTCCATGTACTTAATGAAATATTGGTTCATGATATAATTAAACTAGCCCAATGCATACTTTAATTAAATATATCATGTGTTAGTAAATGTTAGCCCAATGGAATAAATAAATTGAGCCCAAATAAATTAATGAATGAGTCCAATAGATTAAATTCTAGAGTCTAATGTGGAGCCCAAATAGAAGTCAAAGATTGGTCAATCTATATATATATGTGTGTGTGTGTATATATATATAGGTGTATATATGATTAAATAGACAATAAAAATAAACCAAACATAGCTCAAAAAGAGCCATTTTGGCCGACATTTGGGGGCCCCACAAGGGGGTGGCTTGTAGCTATTGGTTGCTTGAAAAATCTTCTTAAGGACTAAGTGGTTCAACCACTCCAACAACCCTAGTTAATCAACTAGTCAATCCATCAAATAGTAAGCACAAATTAGCTTCTAATTTCACCAACGATAGTTGATTAAGGAGTTAATAAAGGGTTACCAATTTGTTATAAATAGAGTGCTTCACCAATTGGTTATGTTGTTAGTCATTTTTCTAGAACACCAAGAGAGAAAAGAGAGAGCTTCTTAGAGAGAAAAGTGAGAAAACTACTGTAAGCTTGAGAATACACCAAGAAAATTGCTAGAGGATAGTCAAGGTGGAGTCACTAGCCAAGTTCCTCTCAAGAAGAAGAAAAGCATCCAAGACTAGAAGGTTAAAAAGTGTTCTAGACCTTCAATATTTCATTTCTATGGTCTATATATATAGTAGATGGTCAAATATGTATTTAATGGTTCAAAACTTATTTTGATATATAGGTAGATTTATGATTTATTATGTTTAGTACATGTATTTATATATGTGGTTTACAAATAAGTGGAAGAAAAGTTTATATAATATTTTACCGGTAAAACCCTAGTTAGCAATGTGCTATTTATTGTCGTAGTTTGAAATATACATGTTGGATATTGGATTTCTATGGTTATAAAGTTATATGTATGAGTTATAAAGATAACCCAACTTGAATCTCTCAAAAATATAGAAAAATAAAAAAGTTATGGTTTTTACCGCAATAAATGTCATTTTAAAAACCTAATGTACAAACAGCCCACTTTATGGCTATTTTTCATAACCAAAATGTTAGTTCCCAATGACACGAAATATATCTAGAAGGGGGGGGGGGGGTTGAATAGATTCTTTAAAACTTTTTCTTTTTCTTGCTTTATTTTTAACAAATAATGAATTCATAATTAATTTGTTTAGCATAGCGGAATATGAGTTAGTTACCCCTTCATGATTTGTTAAAATAATAATTCAACAATCAATTATATAGCAGATACAGCAGTTAAAAGACACAAGATGAAAGACACCAGGTTTTAAGTGGTTCAAAGTTCACAAGACTCCTACTCCACTGATCTCCTTTTCAAGCAGCAAATCCACTCAAGATACTTTTACAATTTCTAAATCACTAAGATTCATTCAAGATCAACAGTCTTGGAACTCTAGTTCACTAAGAACTCTATATGTCTAACAGACTTAGATACTCTAGTTCACTAAGAACTCTTCTCGAGTAGTGTAGATTTGGGTGTGCTACTGAGTTGCGTTTAGCATAAGTTTCTGAAGAACTCAGTAGCAATGCAAGATTCTTTTCAGTTTGATCTTCTTGAACTCTTGCGAATTTCTTTCTTTCTTGTAAAAAATGTCTTCTTTTCTTCTTCAAATCTGGGCGCTTTATATGAGAGCTTCTATTTTCGTCCCGTTGAAATGTCTGCCCTTAGCTTTAGTTTATGCCCGTTACCTCACAGTGTAGAGCTGTTGAATATTATATTCATTTAGCTCATTAATGCTCTGATGAGGTATTAATTGATCTGCTATTTTAGTCCACGGAAGGTATTTCCTTTTTTCCTTGGGGACATATATGTCAGTTGTAGGTTTTTACCAACTTTCATAGAGTCATTTGGTCCTTCCATACTATAGGACTGATAGGACTCAGTCCTCTGACTTTACTGTCTGGAAAGTCTTCTCTCTGTTGCATAGTGCGCTTAGGTCAGTCCCCTGATATTTCTGACTTTAAGCTTTTGGCAGAAGGTCTTCTGTCACATCGATGCAAATTGTTCTTATCAACGAAGTTGCTTCTGTCTTAGTACAAGAGAAGAGTCAAACGATGATTTAGGTTTAGATCGTAGTGTTGCTCAAAATGTCTCTTGTTTTTACTTAGCTCTACGATTGCCCTTGCTTCAGTGATTGCTCAGTGGTAAGACAATTTTTCTCGAGGAAGTAGAGTTTTACTTTACGGCTACTCTGTTAGTTGTAGAGTCTATTTTACGCTTAGGCTTCTTTGTTGGTCGTAGAGTTTTCTTGGAATGGGTTCGTAGAGTCCATTCTACAAGCGGTCTTAGTCGTCCAGTCTTCTTTGAGTAAATTCGTATAGTTCACTATATAAACATACCAAATCGTTGAGTCTTATTTGCGCGAAGTCGTAAAGTCCTCTCTACGAACAGACTGAATCGTTGAGTCTTCTTTGCTTGAAGTCGTAGAGTCTATTCTACGATCAGTTTGACATAAGATCAACCTAACATATTTGATATTTTCTAACTAAGTCCTTGTACATCATAAACAATCAAAGGACTTCACAACTCAATACATTCATATTCAAAAAATCAACCTAACAATTTTGATCTTATCTAACTAAGTCCTTGTACATTATGTGTCATCAAAGGACTTTACAATCCTGCTATTGACTGTATTCATCAACTTAATTCTTATCATCAAATTAAACATGCAATGTTCAACACAAAAATTTTCCATAAATTTGATCCAATGACGGAATATTGTATTCTAAGAAGATACGAATCCATTGATACCAATTTGAGGTCATTTGAACTTGTAGATTTTATTTTATTCAAGTTTTAATCAAAGGAGTAAAAGTTGAAAAATCTAAAAATGATAAATCTGCAAATTCTGCCAACTAGGGGCCGAGACCCCTATTTCCTTTGTTATTTTGGTGCCAGGGCCCTATACATTGTTCATGGGCAGTGTATTTTTTGATCCGGGTCAGGTCGGGCCAATCGGGTCCGGTCGGTTCCGAACAATTAAGTCCAAAATGGGTAAAAATACTTTAAAATTAATATAATTAATTTGGGACACAATAAAAAGGAAAAAAATATAATTATTTATTATTTGGTTATTAAATAATAACTAAGGAAAAGAAAAGTCATTACGGGGATTAATTTCTATTTAAAGAATATAAAATAATAATTAAAATAAAAAGAAATAATGACTAATTATTTCTTATTACATAATATATAAAGGGTAATATAAAGTTAACAAACAATTATTTATTATTTAAGAATAAATAATAAAGAAGGATAATTAATTAATTATTATTCAAATAATATTAAATAATAATTAAAGGAAAGTAAGACTAATAAACTAATTTTTTATTATTTAATTAATTTTTAATAATAAATAAAAATAATTAATTAATTAATTATTGTTAAATAACAATTAAAGGAAGGTAGGACTAATAAACTGATTATTTATTATTTAATTAACATTGAATAATAAATAAAGGTAAATAATTAATTAATTATTATTTAAATGATATTAAATAATAATTAAAGGGAAGTGAGATTAATAAGAATTATTTTTTATTATTAAGTAATAAATAGGGATAATTAATTAATTATTTAAATGGTATTAAATAATAATTAAAGGGTAATAAAGTTTATAAATTAAGTATTTATTATTTAATTAATATTAAATAATAGATAAGGATAACTAATTTACCAATTATTATTTAAATGATATTAGATAATAATTAGAGAAAAATAAGGTACTTAAATCAATTAAAGTGAATTGTTTAAAGTGTTTAAATAAATAAATTAAGTCTTATTAAATTGATAATAAGATCAATTGGTAATTAAAATATTACCCGAGGGTGATAATATTGTCGCGTAAGTTGTGTATTGTTAAATAGAAAAGTATGTGTTTAAATGGTTGTCTGTTTGATAGTAATATATGGACTCCTATGTGCTATTCTAATTGAAAGATAAACATATTTAATACTAGATTTTTCAAGGACAATAGTTTAAGTCGCGTAAGCAGTAATCGACAACTGAGACAAATTCTCTAACCTTACTCAAATTATTATTATGCAAGTTTCCTACACTTAAACTTATATTTAAGTTTGTAAAAGTTTTAAGTGGTTTAATTATTTAAAATTATTACACATCCATATTGTTATTGTATTCACACATATTGCATTTGCATGAATTATAGTTCATTAATTCAAGAACTATTTAAAAATGTCTAAGCTAATTGTTTCGGCTAGACACTACATGTATAAATTCATCAACTTGAATATTTTAAGAGCTTATCCAAACCATTGATTAGTGCATATTCTTATAGTAAAATTGAGAACGAACAACCCTGGATAAGGGGATTATATTCGAGAAACTGACATTTGCGCAAGATGTCTGAGTGTTATGCATATATATAGGGTACAAGAGGTTGATCCCTTCTAGAACTAAACTATCAAGGTGTCAGATATATATCTGACTTACCTTAAGCAGTTGTTCATGGTACTTGAGGCCACTTAGCAGTAAAGATTCAATCATTTCTCTTACATTGAAAATTGATTCTTGTTCTTTCACAATTATTGTTTATTGTTGAAACCTTTGATGTTATTTTTCATTCAATCATGATATATCTTGTATTATTTATTCTTAAACTTACTGAGCAAGCTAGTTACTCACCATTGCTATATCATGACTTATTTTTCAGCAAAGCCCGAATGCTCTAAAAATGACAAAAGCAAGGGAAAAGTCAAAGCTTAGTTTAGATTATTGCATATTAATTAATTGCTTAATACATAATTACCTTTGTTAATCTTTTGTAATCCCTTAAGATAGATCTGATGAATGTTAAGGTTAAAGACTTTGGGATTGTATTACCTTTTTGTAAGGAACAATATGTATTTTCGCTAGATTAATGAAGACTGTGTATTTAGTTATTATTATGTATTTGAATAGTGAGAACCAAACCCGAGGTTATGGAACCCGGATTTAGGGTCGTCACATATATAGTCTTATTTTGTGATCCATGATTTGTAAGTATATGTATAGGTTATGTGATTTTGTTTATGGTCTCTAAGTTAGTTTATGTTCATTGCTGTGTTTTAAAATATTCCAACAGACTGGAATGGAAAGAAGGAAGCCAAATTAAATTTAAGGATTTTTGAGGAAAACTAGTCAAGTAAGAAATTTGTAATAAACACAGATTTTCAAAGCCTTATTTAGAGTCCTAATGAAATGTATTTGGACAAGTTATATTTTTATAAAATACCTTGTAGTATAATCTTGGTTGTGTCCAAAAAATGAAATCAATCGGATCAATATTGAGAGAGTCAAAAATCTCTAAAGTAGCCTCAAAAATTTAAAATTTAAAATTTTGCAGAACCAAAATTTGTGAAAATTTTTGCTGAACACGATTTTTCAAGCCTTCTGTTAAAGCTTCTAGTGACCTATTTTGATACAAATCTTATTTTTGTAAAATACTATGTACTAAGGACTACATTTAAGTCCAAGAATGAGAGCAGACAGAGTTATAACGAATGACTTAAAATTCCCCAAAAGACTTATGAAAATCAACTTTCCTGAAGTTTTGGTATTTTCCTTCAATGCCTAATTGAATCAAAGATAGGATATGATAGACTATAAAATGTCCAAAAATGAATATTTTTATGTATAAACGAGGCATGTGAATTAGTATTTATTAGCACATGATTACAATAAGATATACGTATACAAAGTTTAAATTGTCATAGTTTTGGTTAAACGGTTTAAAACAATTGTTTGCCTAATTTTTATTAAAAATTTACACCCAAGTATACGTGGCTAACAAGTAATATAATGATTAAGTTGAGTGTCGAACCCACAGGGAATTAAAAATAATTATCACCAATTACTAACTCTTAATCAAATTAATTCTATTTAAACAATTGCATTTAAACTATAAAATTAAATCTAATTAAAATTAACAACTAATTAAACTAATGACAAGGATTAAATCAACTTTTAAATACTTAATTTTAAAAAAAATTCCAATGCTTTATTTAAATCTTTTCACTCCCTTTTTAATTAAGTAATTATATCGAATTATTCACCAATAATTCTTTATAATATTTGCGAGCCTCTATCAATGACAAGTAAGTATCTCCTACTTAAATAAATCACTATATGTTCATGTGAATTAAATTAAGCACAAATAATTAAGAACAGATTTCCAAAAAGATTACATATGGCATATAGGTATTGTCATCATATACACAACCCAACTATTCAATCCGAAGAAGAATAAATCAGTCACATGATATCATATTCAAATTTTAACCTACATTCCATCTTTAGTTTTAATATAAATTATCTCGATTAATTACCCGCAAATAATTCATGAATGAATGCCAACAGATATTTAGCGCAAAAATAATTGAATCTAATTCTATAATCTATTAGACAACTTCATATAGATTATCAGATTAATTACTACGAATAATTAATACCCAATAGCACCAAATATGATATTAAAAAAATCATATATAATCAAACATAATCAAAAATGAAGTAAATTAATATAAGCTACACATTAGGTTCCATTACAATTTTAACTAACAATTAGTTCATAACTAAAGAAGAAAACATCATCAAATCTGAGTTGAAGCGTAATTTGCAATATTCTTCTTTAATTCTTGCAATCCTTGCTTGAATCATTATTTAGATTTAGTAAATCCTTGCTTGAATCTATTCTAATCTATGTTAATCTTATGTTAAGTCCTCTAATTTTATGTTACACTCCTATAAATTTTATGTATTTTGACATGTATTTATAGGTTACATATCAAATCCCTAGCGTATATGGACAACCCAATCCAATTCGGAGTTAAAAACATCAAAAACATATTCAAAACCAAGTTTGGCCTAACCATCAGCGCACCGACGCTGATTTAAAGTGCCCCAGTGCTGAGCACATTGATTTCCCAACTTCCAAATTCAGTGTAATTTGAAAGCCCCGGCTTTCAACCATTTTCTACTCTGACATTCTTTTGGTAGGTCGGTCATAACTTTCTCATACGAACTCTAATTGAGATGATTCAAGATGTTTTGAAAATTTGAGAAGTAGATTTACATGTTTCATATTTTAGGATTTGAAAAATTATGATCAGATCAATGTAAAAATTAGGCCTGAAGTGACTGTTTCGTAATTAGCAAGCTGAAAATACAAGCATATCAACTGCAAATTTTGATCCACTAAGCTTTTACTCCAATTCCTACCAAATAACATCAAAACACATAAAACACTTAAAATTAATATAAAACACTTAAGAACGTATAAAATATTAAGTTAAAAGATAATCAATACATATGTATAAAATCCACTTATCAAATACCCCCAAACTTAACCATTTGATTGCCCTCAAGCAAACCACTACAAAAATAAAATGAAAACTACAGACTAAATATTCAAGCAATATACCAACATGAATTGGATTAACAGCTTCAAAGATTATGTAACATGACTTAAGAAAAACCTCAGAACACCACATAATTTAAAATTCCAACATAATCATTAATTCCACAAATACTCAAGATTCCTGTGTATGTGTGTGCCCTACTGTTTTAACTAGTCAAAATTTAATTAAACTCATACAATCAAACATCTGAAGAAAAATCTCATTTCAAATTTCAAATTTTATTTTTCACATCAATAACGACTAGCAAGATAATTATATAAGTACATGATTACACGGATTTAACATGTAAGCACTTTTATTTTTCTTAAGCGAGTGCATATATTATTTTCTTCTGTCTCTCTTTGCATGCGTGTATATGGATGAATTCATTTTATGCTCTATTTCACCTTTATATTGTTATTCTTAACTTGTGAAATTTCTAATTTCATTAGGCTTTTTAGTGCTAACCATGTAACGAACTTTCGATCAATCAAACCAATTGACTTTAAGGTACTAGGTGTAAAGACATCCCTAAAGGCTTACTCATTTAAGTAACAAAGGCCACCAAATTTCGACTAAGTCAAGTATTTTAACATTATATAATTTCCTTTATTTTCTCAAAATTTATATATTATCCAACATTCCCCAAAAGTTATATGAAAGCCTAAACTTAGCATAAAATGATATTCAAATAAAAATTTTAAAATTTCAACGGTAATCCTCACAAACATCTAACCTAATAAGTTTTCAAAAATGCAACTAATCAAACAGCAGAGCATGTGCTCATGAATGTAAAAGAATCGTGAATATCACAAAATCAACTCAAATATCAAAATATAAACTCCGCATGTTCATCAATTTCTCTTAAATAACAGTAAATAATTAGATTCTTATCATTAGTCATATCATAATTCAAACAATTTATTGCACAAGTACTAACTCAACACGAAAGCAAAACACAACCTAAACTACCCATTTTCGTAGCTATTATGGTTACACTTAGCACGTGCAACAAGGCTTTAAACCCCAAGGTTATCCCAAGTAGACGAGTTGTGTCTCATGAGGATTTAAAGTGAATATACTCACAAAATTCTAAAATTTAGACTAAAATAAAATGTAAAAAAAAATAATTTTTTTCAAAATTTACCTTACACCCCAAAATTTAAAACAGACATTATACTCAATGTATAAAATAAATGAATTTAATAACAAATGACTCCCCTGAATATGTAGCATTTTTTCTCCTTATCTGCTAAGTTTGGATTGCATTGAATAAACCTGGAAAAAAATAAAATTAGAACAAATAATAAAAACTAAAATTTACTACTAAAAAAAGATCTACTAAAAATAAAACCAAAAACTTAAACTAAAACTTGGGTTGCCTTCCAATAAACGCTTGTTTTAAAGTCTCAGCCTAACTACTCCATTTTCTCTAGTCGGAATCGACTTTATAATGAATCTCCTTGGAAGCCATGTCTTGATCATTCGCTTAACTTTCCCTTGAGACCCCCAAACTTGTGTTCATCATTCTTCCTCTAATAAAACAGACCCTTCAATTCCACAATATCAACCCGAAAGCATTCCTCTTGACCACTTGAAAATTTTATTGCATTGAACACCTTGAAGGTCACCTCTTCATCTTGAACTCTCATAGTTTGCTCGTCTTTTTACACATCAATCAATACTCCCCCCGTAGCTAAAAAATGATGCCCAAGAATAATAGGTATTTTTTAATCCTCCTCAAAATCAAGCTTTATGAAATCTACGGGGAAGATAAACTTATCTATTTTCACATGAACATCTTCAACAATTCCCTTTGGATAAGTAAATGACAGATCCGCCAACTGTAAGGTGACATGTGTAGGTGTTGCTTCCTTCAAACCAAGCTTCTTATAGGCTGATAGAGGCATCAAATTTATGCTCGCCCCTAAATAACACAAGTATCGATTAAAGAACTGACTCCCAATTGTGCATGGAATGATGAAACTACCTGGATCTTTTAACTTTGGTGATAGCTTCTTTTGCAATATTGCATTGCACTCCTCCTTAAGAGTTACTGTCTTGTAGTCCCCTAGTTTATTCTTCTTTGATAAGATCTCCTTTATAAACTTTAAGTAGTTAGGCATCTGCTCTAATGTGTCTGTAAATGGGATATTAATATGTAATTTCTTGAATACCTCCAAAAAATTTGAAAATCGCTTACCAAGCTTGTTCTTTTGAAGTCTTTGCGAGAATGGCACATGTGGCACAAACTGATTCTGCTTAAGATTCTCCACTGCCTTCTTTTCACCTGCCTCATGCATCCCAATTTCCTTTTCAGCCTCACTATCATCTTGCATATTCGGATGTACCTTCTCCGAATTTCGTCCATCAACCACATGCAACTTCTTACCACTCCTTAGGGTCATAGCATTGCATTGCTCATTGCCTTCCCTTCCCTTCTCAGCAACATCGCTAAAAACTTGTTCGCCTAATTTTTATTAGGAATTTACACACAAGTATACGTGGCCAACAAGTAATATAATGATTAAGTTGAGTGTTGAGGCCACAAAAAATTAAAAATAATTATCACCAATTAATAACTCTTAATCAAATTAATTTTGTTTAACCAATAGCATTTTAACTATAAAATTAAATCTAATTAAAATTAATAACTAATTAAATTAAGGACAATGATTAAATCTGTAACGACCCCGAAATTCGACCCACTTTATTACATTAAATTTATTAAACATTATTTACCTTACGTCCAAATTTTGGTTCGTTAATAAATCTTTAATCCATTCTCTAATCCAATAATTGATTTTAAAATCAACATTTACCCAAATTTTCGGTATAAATTTTTCTTTTTCTCACTTTCTCGATTCAATCGTTGTATTAAATATTTTATTATTTAAAAACTTCATTTCTCGATCCTAGTCCCTGGATCGTAACCTTTACGTTTTCTTTCTATTATCATTATCGTGAAACTCAATAAAGCTCAACATTCACATTCAATGTTGTTTATATCCATCCAATATTCTTTGTTTCATGATTCATTACTTAAACATAGACCTATAATCGTCTTTATCATAATAATCATTTTGAACAATTAAAGTTCATATATAACTTTATTCGCCCTATCTGGATCCCATTAATACATACATATATCACATCAATACCACCTTTTGTACATGCATACATCACGTCAATACAAGCTTTGCGAATATATTCATATTGAATCATAATATAAACATATAATAATAATGTTCACAACCTTTTAGGAAAATCCGTCTCTACAAAATCTGATATTCTTGAAATTCATTTCTTTCCTGCAAAAATATTTATTAAGCAAGTAATGAGCACAATGGCTCAGCAAGTTCAACAGTTTATATTTCACATAGCACATACCTTATCATGTTTGGTGTGTGTCATGCATTACGTGTTGTGTCTCTACTATAACAATATATCTCATATCATTGCACAAAGTACACATAATTATCACATTATTCACAGATCACATAACACATAATTTATATGCATTTAATAAATATTATCATATCATAACAGTCAATATTTAACCTTTAAGGACTGAAGAACTTGCCTGGCGTCCAGTTATTTAAATTGATAGCTCAAACCCTTAACTCGATCAACCTATGATCATAAAATAATCAAATAATAATTATTTATCTCTTTATGATATTAATTTACTTAATTAATATCATCTCTGGGTCAATTATTAATTTATATGGTTAATTATATTAACCTTGTCCCTTAGATATTAAGATAACGTAATATCAAATACATTCACTACGGACAACCCGGCTTATTGGATAAATTTTAGCTTATTCGGTTGTCCAAATTTTCCTTTATTCACTTTCTAACCTTTAAACTTAATGGATTAATATTTAAATATTAGTCCCCAATATTTAATATTTTTTTAAAAATATTAAATTTAATGCCCAAATATCATTTCTATATTTTTAGTATTTTTCTATAATTTTCTATGATTTTTTAATAATTTTTAAACATTTATTTCAATTAAAACTAATTTCTGGGGGCAATATGGAAATTTCCGCGCCCTTAAGGACCCATCCGGCATTAACAGAAAAGGTTCGGGGCATTTTCGTAATTTCCATGGCCTTGGGGATACGCTGGTCATTTTTCGGAAAGTTCAGGGGCATTCCGGTCATTTTGCACAGCTAGGGACACGTTCGGTATTTACCGAAAAGAGCAGGGGCACGCTGGTAATTTCCAGCGCATCGTCGGCCGTCACGCATTGCGCGCGGCTTCATCTGCTTACACCAGCCAAACGACGTCGTTTGGCGTGGCGAGAACTGGCAACCGCGCATTGCGCGACCCTTTCTTCCGCGTGGCCAAAAACGGCGTCGTTTTTGGCCCGCCCTTTTTGAACTGTCGCGCAATGCGCGGACTGTTCCAGAATCCTTCCTTCTTCTCCTTCGCACAGTGTACCAACTTTGCCAAAATTTCCATTTTTTGTTCCAATTTTCACAACCAAAACTATTCCAAAAATCATAAAATTCATAGATATACATCCTAAAATTATTTGAAATAATTATACTAATTATTTTCTATTTTTCACAATAATAATTTATCACTAAAAATTTCATAAATAAATCCATAAATTAATTGTTTTACCTTTTAAAGCTTCAATTCCTTCCTTGATGTCACCAAATAATTCATCTCTTCTCCCTCTTGGTGGCTATGGAGGTTTTCCGGTTGAGGAAGGTGGCGGTGGTGTTGTCGGATGGAGGATGAATTGAGATATATATATATATATATATATATATATATATATATATATATATATATGTATTTATTATTTTCTTTACTTTTCTTGGCTTTTTCTTTTCTCCCTTTTATAACTTAAAAGAGTTAACCACTTTGGAAGCCACGCAAAAAGTCCACCGACTTAAACCTTCTTCCCGAAATTTCCAACCAGCCACAACGCATGCAAAAATATAAATATTTACTACATTACATAATTGTTTCGTGTAATAAATATTTTATATATAATATATAAAATATTTATTTTAATTCACTAAAAATCATATTTTGATTTATAAATAATTTTAATACCTCTTTCGGATACTTTACTTGACAAATTTTATACACGCATAATGACATGCATGTATTTATTTGAGGTAATTTATACCTCCAAAAATCATAAAATAATTCATATAACTTATAAAAATTATTTTTCATAATTTTTCACTCCATTACTTGGACAACATATTACATTAACATGTTCACGTTTTCGAAATATTATTTTTCATAAAAGTCATAATAATTCCATTATACATAAATATAATTTTTAATAACTTAAAACATTCCTTTTTCTTATTTATTATTCAATTTCTTTAATATTTACAATAATTTCTTTATATATAAATTATATAATTTAATATTATATAATTTATATATTTACATTCTCATTTCTTAAATAATTTCTTAAATTCCTCCATAATTATTAATTAATCAATAATTTCACATTAACTCTCTCATTATTTTAATTCTCTTATATAAATTTTATAATTATCCTTATATAATTTATATAATTATAATTTCCTTTAAACATCACTTTAATTTTCTTATATAAATTATATAATTTATTATTATATAATTTATATAATTATATTTCTTCTCAATAAATTTCTAAATTTTCACCATAATTCTTACTTAAATCAAAAATCAATAATTATAATTTTATTAACTTCCTCATTCGCTTTTCATTTAAAATTGGATTAATTTAATTATTAATCTTTTTACTTCCATAATTAATTCAATTAACCATGCATATTTATATATATATATATATATATATATATATATATATATATATATATATACAAATGTATATATATACATATCAAATTTCTATATCTGACATTATCACATAACCTCAATTAAACCATAATTTCTGCATTTTCATAACAATTTAATTGTACAATTTATTGTACCTTTATCTGACATTTTTCTTATTCTTCATAAATTGTTTTTAAACAACTTATTTACTTTTCAATTTTTCTAAACCAACATAAATCATCACCATCTATGTACAAATTTAATTTATCAATTAAATCACATCACATACCTTAAATCACATAAAATAATAATTAATTTAACAACCTTGATAATTTTATCAATTAAATTCTCATTTAATATTATTAAATAAATCCTGAAAATTCGGATCCTCACAAAATCAGATTTTAAATACTTAATATCATAATTTCTCCCAATACTTCATTTAAATCTCTTCACTCTCTTTTTAATTAAGTAATTATATTTTTATTATTAACCAATAATTATTTATAATTTTTACGAGCATCTATTAATGACAAGTAAGTATCTTCTACTTAAATAAATCATTGTTGGTTCATGTGAATTAAATTAAGCATAAGTCATTAAGAACTGATTCCCAAAAAGGTTACATGTGACATATAGGTATTTTCATCATATACACAACCCAACTATTCAATCCGAAGAAGAATAAATCAGTCACATGATATCATATTCAAATTTAAACCTATAATCCATCTTTAGATTTCATATAAATTATCCTAATTAATTACCCGTAAATAATTCATGCATGAATGCCCATAAATATTTAGTACAAAAATATTTGAATCTAATTTTATAATCCATTAGACAACTTCATTTAGATTATTAGATTAATTACTATGAATAATTAATACCCAAAAGCACAAAATATGATAAACAATTCATATATAATCAAACATAATCAAAAAGGAAGCAAATTAATATAAACTACACATTGGGTTCCATTACAATCTTAACCAATAATTAGTTCATAACTAAAAAACAAAACATAATCATATATATAAAAATCATCCCAAGTATACAAAAGTTAAAGAGAAGAGTTAGAGAGAGAAAATTTGAGTTGAAGCGTAATCTCCAATCTTCTTATTCAATCCTTACAATCATTCCTTGAATCCTTCTTTAGATCTAATAAATCCTTGATTGAATATATTATTATCTATGTTAATCTTATGTTAACTCCTTTAATTCCATGTATTTTGACATGTATTTATAGATTACATATCAAATCCTTAGCATATATGAACAACTCAATCTAATTTGGAGTCAAAAATATCAAAAAACACGTCCAAACCAAGTATGGCTCGGCCACCAGGGTGTCGACGCTGATTTAGAGTACCCCGGTGCTGAACAAACTGATTTGAATGCCCCAGTTTTCAACCATTTTCTACTATGACATTCCTTTGGTAAATTGACTATAACTTTCTCATACGAACTCTGATTGAGATGATTTAAGATGTTCCAGAAAGCTGAAAAGTAGATCTACAACTTTCATGCTTTAGGATTTGATAAATTCTAATCCGATCAAGATAGAAATCAAGCCTGAAGTGACTGTTACGTAATTAACAAGTTGAAAATACAAGCATGGCAACTCCAAACTTTGATCTACCAAGCCTTTATTCCATTTCCTACCAAATAACATCAAAACACGTAAAACTAATATAAAACACTTAAGAACTTACAAAATATTAATGTAAAAGATAATCAATACATAAGTATAAAACCAACTTATTAACAACGAACTTGTTGATAAAGGTTATGTGTACACATAAGATGGTATGACTAAATGATAAAAGTGTAATTGATTTGGGATTATGAGAATAACCTAAATTATTTGAGGCTAGTTATGAATTAAAGGAACCTAATTAAGGTATAAAAAAGGAACATGGAAATTAAGTTACATTTTTAAGAATTAAGTTGATGAACTAATTCAAACAAGAATGATTTGAAACCTAGGTGGTTATGTGCATAAATACATGTTAATAACTAAATGGGAAGTGTGATTAATGTGATATGTTAAATCAAATACAAGTATACTAAAACTAATACTTAGGATAATCTAAATGAAAAAAATTAAGAGTTTTAATAACGAATAGTATGTATGTGTAAGTGATGTTATGTGTGATACTTGTATTATGGTATAAGACGGATACATGAATAATTATACTAAAAATGGATTATAGTTAAATCTAATACGTGATTTATATTATAGAAAATGCAATAATACATTACAAGGCGACTAAAGCACACTAAATCAAAGCGTGTTTTAAAAAAGAAATGTTAAGTGTTTACACGTACATCTAATAAGTATGCCCAGATTATTATTTGTGTAGGTTATACAACCGACAAGGTATTAAGATTAAACTTAGTCAACGTATCAGGTAAGTATTTCTATGAGTGGGTCCCAACTAAGGATTTAATGATATTAAATGTCCAAATTAATCTAATGATGTGTAAATAACTTATGGGACTAAACTAAACCAATATATATGGTATGCTAACGTATGTATGTACGAAATGAAACCAACGGGTATGCGATAAATATATAAGATCATCAACTTGAATGATTAAAATGATAAAGACATAATTAAATTGAGATTATGGGAATATTCTAAGTCGTACGATAATAGTCATGAATTAAATAATGGATGATATGTGCGATGTGATTAGGAATAGTACATGTATGAGTGAAAAATTTTATTCTAAGAAATGATTGATGTAAGAAATGAGTAAAGGTACTGTTAACTTAGTTTTATTCAAATAAACTAAGTTAAATAAACCTAGAAGGGTGTTACTTAACCGAGTGTGGTATGTTGTTAGTGTGATATACACACAAGGAACTACAAGTGCGATAAGCTAGGACATGTAGTGATGGAATTGAGTTATATAAATAACACAGTCGGATGTCTATAAAGACTATACAAGGAATAATAAGTTAAAGTAGGATTTTTTTTTTTAAAACAATATTAATAGCTAGAGTCAATCTTTGACTGATAATGTGTACTATTGATCTCACATACCGTGTAAGTCATACGAAGGGCGCGAAAGGTTAGCGTAATGGTAAAATGTTAGTATAAACAAGTTTTTCAAAATTTGCTCTTATATGTGAAATGTTATTATGTGATAATGTGATGTTATGCCATAATATGTTATAAACTGTTGTTGTTAACTGTTATATTCAGTTGAACTGTTCTTCTTGAACTTTATACCGTGAAATGAAAAGCATGAGAAAGTGAATCATGTCTGGTATGTGAAACATGTATTACATATGAATTTATATGATGCATGTTCTAAATATCCAATATGCATATAACTGTGATACATGGATATAATGTATAGTATGTATGAAAAACTTGAACTATGTGTTATGTGTTATGTGTTAAACTGTTAAACTTGTTGAGCTGTCATGCTCACTCTTGCTATAAATAAACTCTTTCAACTAAGTACAAGATATTTAAGGATTCCGATCAAGAATAAAGAACAAGAATTGTATATTGATATTGTTAGAATTGAAGCTAAGTCTGTGTCAGACCTTGTTGTCAGAATTATACTATATTTTAATAAAAACCTTTTTATGGGTAAACAGTGTTGTTAAGATGTACAAGCTAGAGTATGGTAATGTTGCATTGTATTCAATTTATGTAATTACTTGTATTATCTCTTGAATTATAGTTGGGATAAAGATCAAGTGTTAGGATTATATTTGAGGATTTTCATAATCATTATATTAGATTTGATCATTATGTTATAATCTTGAGTTGGTAAAGAACAATGTAAAGCTTTCGATTTAGAGAATAAAGAGTGTTGTAAAAGTTTAAAAATAAACTAGTCCTATCAATTGTTTTATTGATGGATATTACAGATTTAAGAACAAGGTTGTACAATAACGCACAAAGTCGCATGTAGCAAGTACATGAATTTTCGGTGCATTACAAAATGTGTGTGTTCAGGATATATATTCTCTTTATTCACACACACACACACACACACACACACACACACACACATACATATGAGAGTGATCTAAAACAACCATTTGCTAAGACAACTGTTCCAACAAACTGCTCTTAGACCATGCAAAAATTAATCCAACGATCATTTTAAAAATCAACTTTTTATAGGTCACCAGTCTTAGTGGCGGCCAAAAAAAATTAGAAATTTTTTTTTCAGGTCGCAACTAAGAGTGGTTGCCTGTATGGATTACAATTTTAACCTCTTGGTTGGGAAACGACGTGGTTTTGGTTTAGCCTTGGCTGCCACTAATAGTTACGGCCAAGAGCAAAATTAAACCGCATCATTTTGGTCTTGCTTCGAGCCACTACTCTTAGTGGCGGGTAGGGCCAAACCAAAACCACTTCATTTTCCTAAGCCAAAATGTCATTGTAAAGAGTTAATTATTTAGTTTGCTAATAGAGATATATATTCTAAAGAAAAAATACTACATGAATATCAACACTTTTGGCTTGACAAAAATTATGAATATACTTGAATTAATTTAATTTTAAACAATATCAAAAATTATAAATTATCTAAATAATATCATTAATTAAAAATAATATATATTAAAAAATCAAACAATGAAATGAATAGATATTATTTAGTTTTTTAATAGATATTATTTGATTTTTGAATAGATATTAATTTTTTTAATAAATATTATTAGAAATCAAATAATATTAATACATATCTGTTAATAGATAATGATTTCAAATAATATCTATTAAAAAATAAATACTATTAATAGATATCTATTAATACATAACAATTTCAAATAATATCTATTAAAAAATCAAATAATATTAATAGATATCTATTAATAGATAATGATTTCAAATACTATATATTAAAAAAAATTAAATAATATCTATTAATATTATTTGATTTCAAATAATATCTATTACAAAATCTATTATAAAAATTATAATTTTTGATATTATTTAAAATTAAATTAATTCATGTATATTCATAATTTTTGGCAAGCCAAAAGTATTGATATTCATGGGATGATTTTTATTTAGAATATATACCTATGTTAGTAAACTAAATAATTAACTCTTTATAGTGAAATTTTGGCTTAGTAAAACGATGTGGTTTTGACTTGGCCCTGGTAGCCCGAAGTAAGACCAAAACAACGCTGTTTCGGTCTGGCTCTTGGGCACTACTCTTAGTGGCTGATAGGGCCAAGCCAAAACCACGTCGTTTAAAAGGTCAAAATTGTAATTTATACAGGTTGCCACTCTTAGTTGCAACCAAAAAAAAAAAAAAAAATTAATTTTTTTTAGCCGCCACTCTATAAAAAATTGATTTTTAAAATGACATTTGGATCGATTTTTACATGGTCTAAGATCAATTTGTTAGAATAATTATCTTAACAAATAGTTACTATAAATCACTTCACACACACACACACACACACACACACACACATATATATATATATATATATATATATATATATATATATATATATATATATATTAATTATCGACTATTTTAATTCATTTAATATCAATCACAAGTTTACAACTACCAAATTTATTAAACTTTCATTTAATTTATTCATTTCAACTCATACATATATTATGTATATATCTTCTTATTATGTCATAACTTTGTTGAGGCAGATATTATATGTCATAACTAGTAACTCTTGTTTTCGCATACGAGCACAATTACTATATTATAAAAGAAATATTTTTTTGTTATTACTCATATTTTAAATTAATAAAATTTGGGTTTTAAGATTTTAAGGGTTTCAATTTTTATTTTTTATTTTTTTTTATCTTTATTTCATAAGCATTGATGTTAACCCATCCAATAACTGCTAGTTTTTTTTGGTTTTTTAGAAGATCTAATGTAATGGTTGTATTTGTATATTTATGAAAGTTAGTGTTTTGTTTTGTAAAGATTTATTGTGTGTAATATACTAAAAGGCAAGTAGGCATAGGGGTGCTTATTTCAATTGGGTTTTTTTCGGTTTTTACCTAACCGGTATTGGTTCTTTTTTGTATTGGTTTTTTTAGTTTTGTATTTTTAATTTTTTTTACAATTTTCGGTACCAGTAATAGTATAGAAATTTTCAAATTTGGTACAAATTAATATACCAAAAAAACTAAATTAAATAATATAATAACAAATTTACATTAATTATTATAATATAGATAATAAGTATATATATTATAATTATTATATATATTATTATAAATTATAAATAAATTAATATATAATTATTATTTATAAATTTTAATTATATATTACTAATTGATATAAACAAAAAATCGTACCGAATTTGTACCGAATTGGTACCAAAATCTGCAATTCAGTACTGATTCTTATTTTTCCAGTATTTTGGGTTCGATATCGATACGATTTTTTATTACTGGATCGATAATTTACCGATGAACACCTCTAAGTAGGCATATGGTAAATACGTGAACCATGTCCTATTTATTAGGAATATATTTAGATTTACTATTAGCATTCATGAAAAATTATAAAAATTTACACTTCTACAAATTTATTTAAAAAATTGAGACTCATTTTACAATGAGTAATATTATGTATGAAAAAAAAAAATTGTCAAATTATAATTACAAAGTATAATATATATGAGATAGGATAAAATTATAGTATTAATTTATTATTATATATTTTATAAAAAAAATATTAATAATAATTATTTAGGTAATTTATAATAAAAAAATATAAAATTGTAAGATATATAATATTTATCCTTATAAAGAAAAGAAAATAATGTAAACATATAAAGAATGTAAATAAAATAATAATAGAGATTTGCTATATGTAATGATTTGTATAATAACTTGTACAATAATTTTTTATAAAATAGTAAATTTTATAAAATAATTAAAATAATAAATTTATTATTTTACAAAATAATTATAACACATGTTATTATATAAATTATTATGTATAGCAAAATTAATAATAATAGTGTTACAAAATTATTCATTCGCTGTCAATGCAGAGAGTTTATGTGATGGGACAAGGGACATAGTGGATTGCTTTACCAATGCAAAATAGTGAAAATTTAATGGAGGAAGACGAGAGGCTGAGATATAAAGCACTTGTTCTTCCCCACACACACTCATAGCCTCACTCTCTCTCTCGATCGATCCATAAGAAAAAGGAAAACGGCGGTCTCAGAAACAAAAGACTTTTCAGTCTCTGACTCTGATTATGTCTCCCATCACCCTATTCTATGCGCTCATTATATAATTTTTAAATAAATTAAACAAAGTAAACATTAACAAAAAAGGTATAAAAATAAGTTCTTATTTATTATATCGTACATAAATACATTAAAAAAAATCTTCTAAAACATGAACTTTATTTAAATAATTTTGAAGATAAAATAAATTCATAATAATATTTTAAATTTAAATTATGTAATCTAGACAATTTTTTATAAAATATTTTTTATATACTTCAACCAGGACAAGAGAGACAAGTCTACATATATAATAATTAAACACTATATTCATTTATATTATTAAAAAAAGGTATGACACAAATTTTAATGTCATGTCTCACGTTTTAATAGTATAGATAAATATAATATTTAATATAATATTTAGTTATTATGTGTTTATGCTTATTCGGATTAGAGGGTATAAGATACTGACTTAAGATTATTTTAATTCAAAGTCTACTAATATGCTCTCCACTATATGGTAACAGGTTTAATTTAACAAGTTTATTTATGTGCTTTATAAAAATAACAAATTATTAATTTAATTGTTGACACGATAATAAATATGAAAATATGAAGTCATTTTATACTATAAATACTGAAAGTTGAATATTGTTTTTTTTTATAGAGAAATTGACAATTAATTTTTTTTTATTAAAAAGAGAGATCCAGCTACTGGTTTACGCCATACATATATTATTTCAACGAAGGTAAACTTCTTTCAGATAGATTATTAGCGAAAAAAATATATAATGTATGAGTGCTTATTTTTGTCTTATTGATGAAGATCTATATCGACGAGCTTATTCTTCTTCGCTCTTGAAGTGTCTTGTTTCACCTGAGACATTAATACTCTTCAGAAAGTGCATGAGGGGATATGTGGTAACCATATGGGCGTTAAATTGTTAGCATACAAGTTGGTTAGGCAAGATTATTATTGGCTAACCATATTTTAGGATACAAGAGATTTTGTGAAAAAAATGTGAAGTGCCAATTGAATAGTCCAGTTCTGCACCAACCACCGGAAGAGTTGTTGTCAGTATTGTCTTTAATTTCGTTTACTGTGTAGGGTATTGATATTTTGGGAACTTTACCAAAGACAAAAGGACAGTTAGCTTATGTGGTGGTAGCAATTGATTATATGACTAAATGGGTTAAGGCCAAATCGCTTCGGACTATTAGTAAACAAGATTATTTGCAATTTTTTTAAGGAATTAATGGTTTTTCGATTTGGGGTTTCGATAATTATGGCATCAGATAACGATGAAGTTTGTCGGTTCAAAGTTTGAACAATTTTTAAAAGATGTAAATATTCAACATTAAAAAATTTTGGTAGTTCGACCTTAATCAAATGGTCTGGTGAAAGCCACGAGTTGAACTTTGTTGAATGGAATTAAAAGAAGATTGGATGAAGTGAAAGTATATTGGCTTGAAGAACTTCACAGTATTTTGTGATCATACCGAACAACTCCTTGAACCACCACGAGGATTCACATTTTTAGCTTGTTTATGGGACATATGCTCTTATTCCAATAGAGATTGAGTCTCCTTTTATTCGGATTGCTCAATTCAAGTAGTTATATAATGATAAATGTGACACCCCCAAATCACTATACTTACTATAGCTGACTTGGTGCTCACTATTAATGCTAAATCATTAGGTTTATAGATAATTTCATTTATTCATAAACAAATTTCTCATCTTAATTCCTAAAGATCTTTCATTATTTAATACCAAGTCCTTGTAATCGATGCAAGGGACTTGATACTTATTCATAACATTTTATTCTTAATATTTAGATATTCTATAACTTTACATGTTCCAACATCCACGACATTAAATCATTAGGATGGCTCTTGGGAATAGAGAATCTTGCGGTGAATGTTTGTATCTTCACTCATGATAAATGTTTGCATCTTCATCTGTGACAAATGATTGTATCTTTGTCCTGTGCAAAATTCTCTTTCTGTACAAAATATTACCCAATTAGTTAAAACCCTCATTCAAAACATATTTGGTTATAGTGATATCTCTTTATATTAATAATCCTACTTATCCGATATTCAGAATAGTAATAACAAGTTATACATGGGTCCGAGGAACCTTAACGATAGATTTTACTAGTCAATATCGCTTAGTCATGTCTCGGATGTACATCATTCACATGTTATTTACTGATCCTCATTTAGATAAATAAATCATTATTAATACTATGTTAAGTTTTAACAATTATAGCTTTAATCAAAGTAAAGATGTAATAAGAGAATGTGATAAAACTTGATAATATTTATATAATATTTGGTTACATGTGTGGAACTTGTTCTTATTAAAAAATGTCATTATGACTATAGTTAAAAACAGTTAAGGAAAGCAGTAAACTAGTCTACTCATTTCTTCATTTCTTCTTTTCTTTCTTCTTTGAGCCAGAGCTTTCGGGTTTGTCTACAAGTTAGGTTTATCTGAAAGAATGAGCTAAGATGCTCAGCAGTCTTAAACACATAGCATATAAGTGAACTCACACCGTTATGGATTGTAAGGATTCATAGCACAGTAATTGATATTACAAATATTTTTAACATATCAAGACTGAGTGGTGATTAGACCTTGAACTGTTCTTTGTCTTTCGACTTAGAACCATTTATAGTAGATATAGAAAGGGGATCAACCTAACGACATCCTATGTTAAGCATAACATACCTACACTGGACATATCAGAAACATCGATACATATTTGTTCATCTCAGTTTACTTTACATGCCAGGATCGCCCCAAGACAACTTGGTTTGATATAATAAAGCATGATTTGAAATATATCACGAACAAGCATTTTATTTTGCAAGTTTTGCCGAAACAAGAAGCAATAACTCTCATATCAAAGATTTATAACACGTTGCATATACAAAATGTATAAAACACATAAAAAGCAAGTAAACAAAGGTTAAGGATAGAAAACTTGCCTTAATGCACAATTAGGGTTTCTCGGTAATCGCTTCAAGTGCCTATATAAAGGGTTTTGTGTACCCTAATGTTAGTTCATCAAATTTTCTTGTTCTATAAATGTTTTTATAACTAAACTAGACTATTTTCATTGGCGGAATATTTAGGTGGCTTGGCTAACTCAAAACCTTAAATTTTGGTGCCAAAATCCGAGAGTTCCCTTATTTTTTGTAGCTTTAACGTCCTTTACGGTAACTACCATAACTTTGTCATACGAAAATATTTTGAAGTAATTCTTGAGTCTAAATTGCTTATAATTTTATGATCTATAACTTTCATTTGTATTGCTAAGGCAGATTCGGATCTTAAGTTTTTGGATTTTAATAAAAATAGCCAGTGAGCATGTTTTGAACAACATTTTTAGGGTTAACCATGTGAAACATGGGACCACTTGCTTTAACTCTTTAAGAAATCATGTTATAAGACTCAATAACACTTTATAACATAAAAATAATAAATAATAAACCTTCTCATAGAAAGATTCATGATTTTTTCTCAAGAACACGATGAACGAAAAAAACATACATGGTAACGACTTATGTTCTTGAGCTATTGATTTTCGTACTTGAAATAATTTGAGCATTATAATTGCTTACATAAGTGATTATGACAATTTACAATTGACAAAATTTGGTCATTATAACGGCTTGTATAATTGATTATAACAATTTATATTAATTGCTCAAGAACATACGAAGAACACGAAGAACAAAAAAATTGTACATGGCTACGACGTACGTTCTTGAGCTTTAAACTACGAAATGAAATTTGACATTATAACTACTACAAAATGAAGAAAGGCTCAAGAACACATGAAGAACACCGAGAACGACAATCGTACATGGCTACGACTTGCGTTCTTGAGCTTTTGAAAATTAAAGACAAAAGAAAAATCAAACATAATAACTACTAGAGATTGCACCTCTTGAATTTACAAGCTTTAACTATTTCTTTGTAATTTCCTCTTAAGAACTCACTTACTAATCTTTGATTATAACTTTAATACTTGAATTTAAGCTTTAAAAAATGGTGAGAACTAATGAAGAATGAGCTCTCTATTTAGATTTTCAAGGGTAGGAGGTGTTTGCATTTAACCGGGGTATGAACTAACATTTTGTTGGGGTATGAACTTGTAATTGTGTAATCAAAATATCAAAATGATCATTGCATTAATCCCCCCCCCCCCCCCCCCCAAATGGCTGGTCATCTAGAGCTTTAAATGCCATTAATTTCATATAATTATCACATTTTTGTGACATCATCATTTACCATTTCAAAGGCCAAGATCAAGCCTACCTTTTGCTAAAGTAAGAAGTGAACAAGTTGATCTTTTCTTCCTTGAGTGGTGAACGGTTTTGATGAGGTTATGAGGCCTTAATTAAGCTTAATTCATGCTTAGGTTAATTAAGAATAAATCTAGGAACTTGATTGGTCGATTAGGTAATTAATTAACCAATTAGTTTAACCTTTATATTATGTTAATCTTAAGCTTAATTAGCCTTAATCCTAAGTAGGTTTACTTAGATTTAGTTAGGGTTTAGTTTAGTTAGGTCATAGTTAGGTTATATGGTAACCTAGTTACCTAAACCTAGTTTGATTCCAACCGGATGATATCTAACCTAGTTTCATTTTAACTAGATTAGTTAAATCATTTAGTTAGGTTAATTAAGTAATTAGTTTAGTTAATTTGTAACTAGATTTAGGTCATAGTTAGGTTTCCTAACCCAGTTACATCTAACTTAGTTCATTTCTAAGTATTCCGGTTGAATTGATCTTTACTGATTTAAAAGTCAGATATTACAGAGTTTTGTTCCGTATAAACACTATTTTGTGAAGTGAAAAGTTCAAAAGACGTTGCACATTTTTTGGTGAATAATGTTTTCGACTACCATTTCTTAGAAAATGGTTAGACGATCAAAAATGCGAAAAAAATATTTTTCGTCTTTTTCCTATTTCGTCTTGTTCCCAGGGCGCTTTTCGAGAAAAACTTTTATCGGCTATAACATGTTTTCAAAACGTGGGAAAGATGAATCCTGAAGCAAAATGTCATTTTAACGTATACGTAATGCTCGAGGGCCTATGTTAGATTTTCTAGGGTTTAGACCCTAGGGTTTAGGTTTTATCCTCTTTTTTTATTTTTGAAAAAAAAAAACTTTTATTCTCCTTTTACGTACTAAGGTTGGATACTTGAACCGAAATACATAAATAAACAATAACGAATATTTCATAACACATATAAGATGTAATTCAAATTTTATTTATTCATATAAAGTCGGATTACAACTCTCTTGAAAGTTCAAAATATTATAATAAAGGTCTTCAGTTGAATCTAGATATGTTAGATGAGGTTCGTGATGTAGCGGTGTTAAAATTGGACATCTATCGGCAAAAAATTGTTCGATATTATAATCATAGAGTCACGCAAAGAATGTTTGAAGTTGGAGATTTAATGTTTCGGGAGGCTAAAATTTCTACTCCTCAAAATATTAAAAAACTTATGCCCAGTTGGAAATGTCCGTATGAAGTGATTGAGGTGTTGAAATCAGAAACTTGTTGACTTCAGATTATGGATGGGGTGGAATTGAAGAATATATGGCATGTAGACAGATTTTGAAAATATTATCAATAAGATGTATTTTACCTTTAAATTGAAAGTATGGGGATAAATGAATTGACTTATTTGTTATCTATACTTAACATCAATAAAAGAAAATTTCATTTGAGCACATGTATAGTCGAACTGAAATTTGTATAACAAATTATATGTTTGCGTTAGAAGTAACGTGAATACAAAAAATATATTAAGTTTTAGGAATCGGACGCTTGTTCATCTTTAGTTTCTTCGTCTTCATTATCCGAAAAATCGAGCAGGGCGAGGTCGAGACCAGCAGCTTTAATTTTTGATTTGGAAAATTGGTATCCTTTTCTATACTCGTTAAGAATAACTTCGGTCAGTTCATTGGAGGACTTGTATATGGCGACAACCTTTTGGCGTTCAGCGTCGGAGACGGTTTGACTTTTTCTCTAAGGATTTTTAGCTCTTTTTCCATTTCACAATCCCCATTCGTCAAGTTTATAATGCGGTCACATTTCTCCCTGATATGATCATCCATCTCATTAAGACTTTTCTTTTGATCTTTTGTTTGGGCTCGAAGTTCCATTCGATCCTCCAGAAGAAGTTTTCTCTGTTCTGCCAAATCAAAATTTTGCCATCGTAGGGTTTTGATGCAATGCTCCAGCTCTTTTATATTTAATTGAAGAGAAGTGTGTCATCTTTTGTTTGGGCCAAGTCACTGCGAGCATTTTTCAATTCGCCTTTTAAAGAATTGACTTTGGTCTCTAACTATTTTTCCCGCTGGCGTACTTGGTCATCTAGACAAGGAAGACAGTTGAACGCTGCTAAGGCCTGTTCCGTCAATTAATGTTAAGAAAATGATCCTGGTCAGGATCATGTCAGTAAGGGGAAAGTGGTTGTTCGGATTCAATGGTAATAATGGTAGGAGGAGGAGATATAGGGGTTGGTGATGGCTGATTCTTTAGGGTATGGGTCTTCACTAATTTTTTTTGCTTTTTGTTAACATTTGGCCCTTCTTAGCATTTGACAATACGAAGGCACTTTTGCTTTGTTAAGGTGGGGGCGTCCATGGCGATGGGTGTGATGAGGGTTGCAGAGATTGGTTAGTTCGCTTTTGAAGGATCAAATTTCGGTTGGTGTGGAATGACCAAGAAATTGTAAAGAATATTATATTAATAAAATGAGAAATTATTTGAAACTTTATGTACACTTATGTGTGTATGTGTGATTATGATAGAAATGATATAAAGTTAGTTAATTCAATAAATTTGAATTAATTATGAATTAAAGGAAGAAGTAAAGATGAAATTATAAATTATGAGATTATGCGGTAAACTTAAGTTATGAATTAACGAAACTTGAAAGGATAAGTCTTGTGTGGCATGATGAATAATAATTGTACATGTAAGATGATGAATTAATCAAGTATTTAATTAATTCATAAAAATAGGATTAATATAAATATGAGATGAGGACTAAATAAGTTTTGAATTAGTGTTATGGTGAAAATTAATGTGTATGAGTTTAGTGAAAATTAATTTGGATTAGTCCAACGTATGTGTGCAAGATGGAAAAATTAATATGGCCCAACCCTTATATATATTAATGAGAGTTGTAGATAATTAGTGATGGTCCACAATAAAGTCAAAAACTTGGTTAATAAGAGCCCAAGATTGTAGCCCAAACACTTATTAAAAAGGAGCTCAAGAGTTGGCCCAATAAATTGCCCAAATTCTAGAATACTTAGAAGATAAAAAATAAAAATAAAAACTTGAAAATTTTGGCCACTCCCTTGGGGGAGTCAATCTTGAGCAATGTGTGATCTTGAGCTTTGCAAAAAGCTCCACATTTTACTCCAAGAAGGTTACCTTTTTCCATGAATTAAGGAAATGTGTTGGAAGATAATTAGATTAGCTTAATTGGCTATGGTATTGGGTGATTAAGGGAAGCTAAGTAAGATTATCACTTCTCTATAAATAGGACGCTCCATTCACATTTTAGAAAGGTTGAAAAAATTGGCTAAGTGTTAGAGAGCTCTAGGAAGAAAGAGAGAAAGAAAAAGATAGAAGATGGGGGGTGGGGAGATCTTAGTGAAGTGAAGAACCAAGGAAGGAAACGGTGAAGCCATTGTGGATCATCCTAGCCTCACAAGTTTCCTAACTGAGAGAAAAAGAGCAAAAAGAATGTATAACACTCCCAAACTTAAAACTTTTAGTTTTGATAACATATATAGTTATGTAATTAGAATATCATACTTGGTTGTGAGAGATCTCATGTTGTGGGGACCATGGTGGGTTCCGGTGATATAAGGATGGATCTTGAAGGAGTTATGTGCTAAATTTGTGTTAGGTTTATGCTTTGATGTAAGAAAATGCATATATGATGAACTTGTAAAAATAACCTAAGTGATGAGCTTGATTTCAAAGTGAATAATCTATGTTGAGCATGTAAATCTTGAGATCTAAAACTTGAAAAATGATAGATCTATAAGTTATGAAGCAAATCCAAGTTAAATGAGCAAAAACGGAGTTAAAATGAATTTATAGTGAAATTTTTAATAAAACAGTCATATTGTAAACCCTAGCATGTTAGATCAATATTTTGGCTAATATTTTTTTTTTGAAACATGATCAAAACCTTTGAATATGGTAGATATATGAGATTACTAAACAATTAGCCTAGTTTGAACTCAATTTGATATAAAATGAGCAAGATATGAAGATTGGAATAAAAAATGGTAGAAATCAAAAAGCTAAAATTTTGTTGCAGAATATTCTACCAGACACGGCCGAGGTTGTCTCCCCAGGCCATTTCCGCCGTGCCCTATTTCGTTAATTGACCGGGTCTGGTCAAACTTAGGTCAGCTCAGGTTGTGTCCAACCGGGTTGACCCAACCCGAACCAGGAAAAAAGTAATAATAATAAATAAATAATAAAATAAAATGATAAAATATTAAACAAATAAAATAATAATTAATATTATTTTATTTATAAAATAAGAAAGAATTAAACAAATAAAATAATAAATGACATTATTTTATTTGTAAATTAAGAAACGATTAAATAAATAAAATAATAAATAAAAATTATTTATTTGTATGAATATAAAGCAATTAAACAAATAAAATAATACATTGAATTATTTTATTTGTAGAGAGTAATGAGAAATGACACTTAAAATTATTTGAAAGGTTAATGAAAGATGGTTAACAAATAAAATAATAATTATAATTATTTTATTTGTAGAAAATAATTATAGTGAATGAAAAAGAGGATAAAGTTATTGAGATTATTTAATTTATGAAGACTATTAAAGAAAAGGAAATTATTAAGCAAATGAAATAATAAAGTTATTTTATTTGTGAGCAGAAGGTTAATTAATGTGAAATAATTAAACAAATAAAATAATGAGATTATTTTATTTTTGAAATGTAATAATGTACATAAGATTATTTATCAAGGTTGATAATACCTCATGAGCAGTGTTTAAACAAATAAAATAACAACGATAAGATTATTTTATTTGTAAGGATAATAATAAAAACTACTAAATAATTATAAAGAATAATTGAAAAAATAAAATAGTAACAAATATTATTTTATTTGTATATTATGAATATCAACGAAACAAACGAGGCTTTAATAGTAAAGACTAATTAAGGTTTAAGAACATGAAGATAATTATTAAACAGATAAAGTACCAATAAGGGTTGTTTTATTTGA
>OX359277.1:10733376-10828376 GCA_947179155.2 Hedera helix
TCACGTAAATAGGAAGGTTTAATTGAAATGATATTAAATGAAGCACAAACTGTTAAGAAAATTATAATCATTTCAAAAGTTTTACCGGACAATACTTACCATAGTAAGTTTAAGAGTATAAAAGAAATAATATCTCTTACCGTAGTAAGTTTGAATAATGAAAGATGAAAAATATGGTATTCCTTACAAGTAAGAAAGAAAATAATATCCATTTATGATGATGAAAAGAATGATATCTCTTACCTTATCATGTAACTGGACATTGATAAAAATGAGGTTGATAAGCCTATATATTTATAATATAATTAGTAATTACCAATTATAAATTTTAAGGTGTATGATAACTTACATATTATGAACTATCAAAATTATTTATATAATATAAATTTTTTTGTAGTGTAAAATAATAACTTCAAAAATAATTTTTGAAATAATATTTCAAAATAAATATTTCAAAGAAAGCTTTTTAAAATAAATTTTCTCAAGGAAGAGTCTTATAAAGGAAGATTTGTAAATACCGTGTGAAATATGTATTTGTGCAATTACTACTTTTTAATAAAATGCTTACTTGAAAATTCTGGCACTCCTTTTGGTTTTCAAACACTTAAGATAACCTTACTATTCTAAGAGAAAACTCATAAAATACTTGCAGATTTTTTTTATATGTTTTAGATGTGATTTTTCTATTCAGCTGATCAAACTATTTATAGGAGAAAATAAGGTACTATGCGCGGTAGGTGGGCTGGCGTGCTGTACGCCAACCTGAGAAAATTTCAGCAGCCGCCTACTTTCTTCACCAAATTTTAGTAAATTTTTCATGCCATTTCCATGTGGCCCCCACAGAGGGCCCACATGTTTACTATTCAAAATAATAATAAAAATTTATTTTATTTTATTTTTTTCTATAGGTCCAACATATATAATAAAATAATTCTACAACAATAATTCTACAAAAATGTAAGAAACACGTTATAGATCATTATTAATTTAATAATATAAATTACTGTGTATTTGCTACTGTGACAATTATTATGTTCAAAAAATTTAAGATACAGTGCAATAACAATTATTGATTCAATGATATAAAATACAATGTAATGACAATTATTGACTCAATAATGCAAAATACCATGTAACAACAATTATTGATGAATACTGTGCAATGACCAAGTTATCAGATCAATAATATGAGACACTGTGCAATACCGTGTGCTACTGTAGAATATCGTGTGCTACAGTAAAATATAATAAAATACCATATGCTACTAATCTTTTATCACCGATATTTTAACAGTTAAAAGTGATAACACCGTTGACTATTTTTATTTAAAAATGTTACTTTTGTCGTTTTTTATATCCGACAAATATTCCGTTGTGGGGTCTACCAATGATTAGTTATTTCGGCGTCGTCGTATGACCCGAATATTCCCCGACAAAATGAATATTCCCCGACAAAACGAATATTGTCCGACAAAATAAAATTTGTACATAACATCCTTAATTTTTAACTTTATCAATTTAACCACTCACTGTTTCAAAAAATATATATATGAAGAAAATTTAATCTTGTATTTCATAAAATTCAGGGTCTTACAGTCGATAACCTAGAGGGACAAGAAGCGGACGTAACCGGCAAGTACGTCATACACGTACACCTTATTTGTTTCGTACAAGTTCTATAGATAAAGTAAATGTTTAGACTTAAACCGTCATAATTGGAATACAACCATTCATATGTGTACGCTTAGAAAGATTTCTCAAATATTAAATTATAAATGTTGAGAATCCTAAATACACTAGCTGTTTGGAAAGTAGATTTGTGCCACTTAATTTGGCTAAATAAATGATGACATAAATTGTCTATAAATCTTATCTCTTTAAGAAAGCTATCCAAACCAATTGCTTTGGTGCAGACTCTATTATGCTAAGATGAACAACCCTGATAAAAGGGGAATCACTTTATGTCGGTGAACCCGACACCCGCTCTCATAGAGACTAAACGTTATGTATAATGTAAAGTACTGTGAGGCTGATCACCACATATACTTGTTTTAGAGGTTTTTTAGTTAATCGTTGTTAATCCTCTACAGAGTTCAATGGTCCTTAGTGACCACTCAGTAATAAATGACACTCATGTTTTGAAAGATCGAAATTCTTCTTTGCTAGATACACAATGATTGGTTATTTCTAAATTACTCTGATTTTGCACTTTCGAGATTTGAATTCCTTAATGTATTATTCCTTTATGATTCGTTGAACCGCAACATGACTTATCAAAAATTATTGAACCTTATGAGGTCATGAATCCTTAACTTGATTATTGATTATTGATTGTTACATTCTTGCTGAGCAAACTCGTTGCTCATACTTGCTTTATAACCCTATTTACAGTTAAGACAAAGAAGACCAGTAGTTCTGGAAAGGACAAAAGCAAGGCTAAAGCTGTAGAATAGATTAACTAAATGTTAAGCCATTTTATTTATACAAGCATTATTAATATTATATAACACTTATGATGTATTTAAATGTTATGAAAACCTGAGACAAAGATGTAAGTTAAATGCTATTATGATGTAAATATTTATGTTATTATGTAACTAATGGGTAGATATATGTGATGTATTGTTGGTATCATGAGTGTAAGACCCCAACTTTTATTGAATAAAATTTAATTTTTTTTCATATATTATTCTGAAAAAGCAAGGTGTTAATTTGATAAAAATTAAAGTTAATGATGTTTTGTACAAATTATAGTTTGTCAAAAAATATTTGCTTGGTCGGGGAATATTCAATTTGTACGACGACGTCGAAATAATCAGTTATGGGTGGACCCCACAATGAAATATTACCAGATATAGAAAATGACAGCAGTAACATTTTTAAATAAAAATGGTCAACAGTAATATCACTTTTAATTCTTAAAATACCCGGTAATAAAAGAATAGTAGCATATGACATTTCATGGTATTTTATAGTAGCACACGGTATTGCATAGTATTTTATATTATTGAACTAAGAAAGTGACTATTGCATAGTATTTCATCAATAATTGTCATTACATAGTATTTTACATTATTAAATCAATAATTGTCATTGCACATCATTCTACATTATTGAGTCAATAATTGTTACAATGTACAACATATTGTATCGTTGGATCAATAATTGTCACAGTAGTAGTCACGGGTATTAAATAGTTAGACATACACATTATTTTAATAACACTGAATATTTAAATAATTGTGATATTGAGTCAATAATATAATAATATAAAAGATGGATAATATAATCTTTAAATTTGTAGTGTGAAGCTTAAAAATGTGAAACGTGAGATGGATGGTGTAGTTTAAGGTATGAATCATGTGATTTGCTAATGGATGGTGTAGATTAAGTTAGATTAAAGTGTGAATCATATGATTAGTTAATGGATGGTGTAGATTAAAGTGTGAAAACTAATGAATGGTATAGATTAAAAAATGTGAAATGTGTTTTTGGGATAGTTGGTTAAGTTTTGGCTATAAATAGAGGGCTTAGCATAAGAAATTTTTATATCTTTATTACTTTTTCTTTCTTCCACTTTCTAAATATTCTTAGTGTAAGATTTTCTGAATGAGTTAAGACTATCTTAAGTGTTGGTGAAGATTGGTAAAAATACGAGTATTATCTAAGTAAGTTTTTTTTCCCTATAAAAATTATATAAGCACTCACGTACGTCACATGTTGTTTACAACGCTTCCTTTAAAAGACTCTTCTTTCAGAAGATTTATTTTGAAAACTTTCTTTGGAGGATATTATTTTGAAATGTTATTTACTTCTCCAAAAACTATTTTGATGTATATTCCACTTTACTACACAAATTTATACTATCAAATCACTTTTAATTATTTCATACGAGTTAGTATACACCATGAATTTTATATGTGGTAGTTACTAATTAAATGATATATATTGTTGAAGGTTGGTTGATTTGATGATGATGTTTGTTATGCAAAAATGATTGTGGTAAATGTGCTTACATGGTTGGGTGTCAATGTGTATCTGACAAAGTGCTTACGTGTTAATGTTGTAACGCCCCGAGAATCCCCTTACTGACCACGGGCGACCCCCGGTCTTTACGCACGACCTTCACTGAATAACCACAACATTTAATAATTTAATGCTGCTAAAACTCAATATATTAATTGATAAAACTAGTTTATTTTTAAACTATTACAATCTCAATATAACTTACAACATTGATATAGTTGTTTAATACAGAGTTTATTTAAAACTTTAGCATGAATCTGTCTCAGAATCGAAATCTTTACATTCCGTCTTTAGATCTTCGATCATAACCTTATGATCAAATTTAATATAATTGAAATTGTAAACACTATGATTTTTAACCCAATATAAAGACCTGTGTATATAATTATCATTCACCTAGTCATACAAATCTTTCTGTATTTACACATCTCTAATCGATAATTTGAGATTTATTTACATATACCTCTAATTGGACCCTGATACTTTGATGGTGTCTTATTACAAGATTCTATATTAAAATTTACAACTGAGGTTAACTTTAATAGATTCCTACAATCACACACATCAATTGCTAACGATAAGATTTAATATTAAAATTCACGTTAGACAATTTATACCTTTAATGAATCTCATTCCTCCAATTGATTAATTATAACAAACAATTTAACACTTCGCACGAAACTACGCAATTAGTCTTCTATAACCTTTAGCTTTATCGGAAATTCCTGCCTTCTCGCATTTTCCTGAAACTGTTTGTTTTAAAGTGGAATGAGCATGACGGCTCCGCAAGTCCAACAATTAACACATAACAAGTAGCCACATTTTATCATGCTTCATGCATCTCATGCTTTGCAATTCATAAATATATTATGCATGTCATGCTCTGCATTTAATACTATGCTTCATGCATCTCATGCACCGCATTCATAATATCATATCAGCTTAATATAAAATAAACATCTATGCACATTGACAATATATCGCATGTTATTGCACAAAGACATATAATCACATGGTTCCACATAAAAACATTCAACACATAGGAGCAAGTTCTGAAAGACTTTCCTGTACTGGCGTTTTACCAATACGCTAACCTTTCGCGTCCTTCGCATGTCCTACACGGTAAGTGAGATCAATACTGCACAATATTAGTCAAGGTTTGACTCAATACTTAAATCTTATTTTTAAGATATCTACTTCCTTTTATCGTCCCATTCATTCAATATGGTTGATTTATCATTGTAATATCTCGTGGACTCGTAACAATATTTTAATTTAACTCCGTAAACCTTTTGTACTTAACTTCGTACCCCCGACATTCATTAATGTCATAACAGTAACACTTGAACCTTATATTCGTTTAGGTCGATCCACTACTTAGTTGCTACCGAACCATAATCTTAGTTTAACTTAATCACATAATTAACTCAATTTCATTTGATTACTATTTAATATTGTAATCAACTAATTACCTTTAGTTATTATTTAATAATAACTAATTATATTTACTCATTATTTAATATTTACATATGTTATTTATCTAGCAATTAAATGATCACATAACAAATAATTTGACATTCTATCATTAACCCTGTAAAACAATTATTTGATTTTAAGTTAATGACTTAATTAATTTATAGAAATTTTCTTAAGTAAAAAAACACTTATTAAACTATTAAACAATTTATTGTAATTGTTTAATTAGTGAGTTAATGACATTACATTTATTTCATTAAATCAAACTTCCTTTAATCACTAATTAATATTAATTAAATAGTAAGTATTAAATACCTTTAGTTATTAAAAAAATAATAATAACTAATTAGGTTTATTTATTATTTAAAGTTAATCGAATAATAAATAATTAAATTATCAATCTTAGTTATCTTTAATTATTATTTAATATTAATTAAATAATAATTAATTAATTTAGTATCCTTATTTATTATTTAATAGTAATTAAATAATAAATATTTAATTAAATCATAAATTAAACTCACTAGATTAATATTTAAAATATTTAAATATTAATCCCAACAATTTATTATATTTGGAAATATAATATTAAATACCCAAATATCAATTTGTATTTTTACTATTTTTTTTTCTCCCACATTATTCCATAACTCTTGGATTCTCATTTCTCACTATGGTTCATTTTAATCCCCTAGAATATGCATATATAAATATGACATATATACATGAATCATGTGCACCCCCATTTCGGGTGGTTAGGATATATATATATATATATATATATATATATTAATAAAGCATGGATGCATATGTTATATGTGTAACATACATACATTCCTCTCTTCCACCGAAATGGAATTTGGAGTATATAACATATACATATAAGGCTCTAAATCATTAAAATATAAACATGACTTGTAATCATTAAAATACTCCCCCCTCTTGTTTCCAATTTTTTGCTAGTTTGTATATATATATAAAATAATATACATACATTAATATTTCCCACCATCCCACCGGAAAATGGCCAAGTGTATAACAATACACATATATTAACATATGAACCATAGATCTAAACAAAGATCTTTAAAAATAGGTCTTAAATCATCAAAACACATTTTTATCCTTGAAAATATATTTTGGACTATACATTTACATCGACACACATAAATACACATAAATCTCCATCAAGACATCCTTCCTTATATTTTCGAACCCTACTTGGTTCCATGAAAACCCAACTCCCACAATTAAAGAGCTTAAACATAAACTACAAAAATAAATAGTTTAAGGTTTAGAAACTTTTAAACCTCCATGGAATCTTGTTCTTGCTAAATGAAAGGATGAAATGATTGAGCAATTTCCTTTAATCCTTGGTACCCCAAAAGTTTTCCTCTTCTTCCTTTTCTTTTCAAAAACCGTCGGCTCTCTCTCTCTTTCCTCTCCATTTCTTTTTTTTTTTCTTCTTACCGAGAGCTTGCTCTCTCTTTCTTTCATAATAAAGCATACAAGCTTGGTCAATTATAGTCTTGGTTAGATTAAGCCACACCCGAAATTATAGCATACAAGCACATTTCTATATAATTTATCACATGTAATCCTTATCCTTTATCTTTTTAGATTACTAGCATAAGCTTATCCAATAAGAAGGTTACAACATGAGATTACATGGGACCCTCTTGTCCATTACATAATCCATCCGGCCACTCCTTCTTTCTAAATCCATATCCATGATTTTACATTATTTTAAATGTTCAATTTACTAGCTACATTGACCAAGTCATTGACTTTTCATTAATTCTCAATTTGGGTCAAGGTTTTGGGCTACAAGCTAAATTCTTATTGGGCTCCAATTAAATAAAACATTGGGCCACCCCCTACTAGCATTATCTTGTATAATAAATTAAGTAATGGGCTAGTTAAATTAATCTACACAAATCCAATAATAAAATTTACAAGTCCCCTACATAATTAAATTATTGGGCTTGTTTAACTTACACACAAAACTAGTCCATTAATATTAAATAAATTTATCTAACTTAGCATATTGTCACCCACTTATTTGTTAAGTTGATCATTAAAATAACCACTTGGCTCACCAGTTACATATATAACTATGCATATGGATCCCATATGCAATACCAACATTTAAATTGGATAACAAAATAATATTTTTGGGCCTCTCTACACAAAATAAGAATTTAATTTAGACTTATTTAATTAATTCAATTAATCATGAATTTAATTGTCACACTTCATTATTATTTGCTCCTTATATATAAATATATATATATAGGTAACGTATTCCTAGGTCCCATATGTTATATCAACATTTGGACTAAAAATAAATTCACTTGGCTTGGCACAAGTTTACTAGTTAAATAACTTGAACCACCATACAACACTTACAAGCAATTACCTAAATTGGCTTGCTTAGATAATAATTTAATTACCTCTTGTACTATCAAAACACTTGGGCATCCTTTTCATTTGCCATACAAAGCTTGTAAGTAAGCTTAGTTACTTAAAATAATTTGGGCCTCGATTATTTATTTCATGGTTTAGCCCACTAGTTTATAACTCTTGTTTGGAACTTAATTTCCAAGCTTTCAAAGTAACTCAATATCTTTCTTGGCTTTCCTTTTTATTTCAAAATAATTGTCCCATTTTCTGTTTGGCTAATAAATAAATACATCATTTATATATATTTATTTATTCCCTCAATTCCAACACATAATAATTTGTCATTGCATTATTTATCCACTTAGGCCAATTAATGTGTTAAGATATTAACACAAAATTCTTAATCCATTTTAGACTATTATATAAATTTCTAACACTTGGTTACTAGGTTCGGCTTATGCTTAACTGGCACCACAATACCTAGCTTATCTCGTCCCAATTTACAAATTTTGGGCTATCTTAATTACCACTTAAAGTTTAACCTTCAAACGTTTGCTTAATTAATAAATTAAGTTTTACCTTATTCTTGATGATTAATTCCGTTAATCAAGTATACATTTATAAATCAACTTCTAGGTTTTAAAATTTAAAAACCTCTATTTACCCACATTTAAATCCTAATACAAAAAAATTAGGGTCAAATGTTTACTCCTTTCTACACCTTTTATTTCTCCAATTCTAGGTTTTACACTTCAACCTTTATTTCATCATTAAGACTTTATTTAAAAATCTTGTGAAATATCCGGGATATTACAAATGTCCTTATGTGCTTACTTGATTATGTGCGTAGATGTTCTAAAAGTGCTTATGTGATCAATTGACAAAGTGGTTATATGTTAATCAAATTATGTGCCTAAGTGATCATGTGTGTAAGATATATATTTCAAATACTGTGATTTACACACTTGTATAACACTTATATGATCTTGTTGAAAATTATCTGATGCTTATAAAAGATAATGAAAGTTATCTGGTTCAAATGTTGTAAAGTCCTTTTTAAAAGATATATGTGTACAAATGACTTAGATTTTAAAGATCAGAAATGTTAGGTTGATCTTTCTGTAGGAGTCACTCTGCATAAAAGATGCATGGTATAAGCAGAATAACATAAGATTGAATCATTGTTGTATGATAGAGTCTGTAAAGTCCTTTCAATATATATAATGGTGTAATAATGTAAGAAAGGACTTAGTTAGAAAAGATCAAATCTGTTAGGGTTGATCTTATGTTAGATATGATCAGTCTATATGATCATAGAACGGACTCTACGATTTCAAGCAAAGAAGACTCAACGATTCAGTATAATTCGTAGAGTGAATTATACGACTCCTTACCAGGATAACTTTACGATCATCAAAGAGGAACAGATGTGCAAGAGGTCTACAAAATATATAAGCTAAATTAACTGATCAAGTACAAATTGTAGAGCAGAACTCTACGATCGTCGAACAGTCAGCTAAGCTAGTCAGCAGTTAACGCAGAATCAGAGAATAAATGTACTCTACGATATACACAATCTAGCAAGATCGTAGAGTAAACTTGAAGAGCAAGCACATACGAGAATTATACGATTTGCACAGTTAGAAGAAATCATAGTGTGAAACAGGATGACAAGACAATGCGGAAAATTGTTCTACACATAGAATAATCGTTGAGTAGAAATAAAGGATGTGCCAACGAAGACAACAACTCAACGATTCCACTGAGAAGCATTGCAGTTAACAAGCTCTACGATTTGAACAAAGGGACAAGATCATAGAACGAAAACGTAAAACAAAGCATTGTAGACAAACTCTGCGATCTGAACAGAATAGCAAGATCGCAGAATAAGAGAAAAGATTGCTCTAACTCAACGTTTTACTTGAAATACCTCAAGTAACATTCATGGAGCTGATTTCGCAGAATCAGAATAAACAGCCTATCACTCAACGAATTCACTGAACAGTTCAGAACCAATAAACTAACAGAACGACAATATGGTGCGAAAGAAAGGAGAATACTCCTCGCCCAGATTCAAGAAAGTTTAAGTGCTCTTGAGATTCAGATGCATGTCAGAGTCACAGAAGACCTTGTGCCTCAACGACTATAAGTCAGGACCCACTGCTCAGGAAAATGGTGAATAAGGTCAGACTAATGGGACATCTCTGAATGCATCAGAACAGCTGGTTCTAAAAGTCAAGGAAGGTATTTATTGATGGATCAGAAGATTAATTAGCAAAGAATATAATAATCTTTGATGAACAACTCTGGGAGTGCAACGACTATAAATTCAGAGAAAGCTAAGCTACAGTTTGATATATAAGAACATGTCAGAAAAAGGAAAAAGAACTGACACAAGCAGCAAGAAAGTCAACATCGAAGATTTTAAAGATCTGCACAAAGCCAAATGGAACCAACATGATTTCTTTCAACGGAAAAATATGCACAAAGATATAAGGGCTTTGATGATTCACAGAAAGTGAGGTTGTTGAAAATACAAGAAATGATGGTGGACAACAACAGATCGTAGAGTGAAATAAAAAAATGAATATGCTGAAGAACTCCACGATCCATCAGAACACTAATACTGAATTGAGAGAGACATAGAGTGAAATAACTCTATTACAAGAGAAGTGTTCAGAGCTGCTAGGCAAGTGGAAGAGAGAAGCTGAAACGCAAACTTGATACAGACATGGAAGCAACTGAGTACCAAAAGGAATGAGCATTACAGTCATCTTAAAAGCCCATCTCGAGAAGCTATAAACGACCTATGATAAGAAAGAACAACTGAGTATCAAAAGGGAAGAGCTTCACGATCATCTCAGGAGTTCATCTCAAGAAGTTATCAAGTACCAAAGGAGTTGAAGTACAAAAGCCCAGCAGCACAATGGGTGATCACAAAGAAGATATTGAACAAATAAAGAAGCCAAACATCATTGCCGAACTCAATATCATTTCAAGAATGATCACATCTTGATACTGAGTATTTAATGTCAATGAAACTTAAAGTACAACTCAGTAGCAACTCCAACATCTATCAACAAGTAAGGAGCCAAGTCTGTTGGACTTGAAGAGGGCAGTTATGTCCTTGTCTTAGTGACTGAAGGAGCCAAGTCTGCTGGACTTGAAGAGGGCAGTTATGTCCTTGTCCTGGTGATTAAACTAGCCAAACCTGCTTGGTTTGAAGGGTTCTTGGTGAACCAGAGTTTCCAGGCCTGATGTGTTTGAAGGATTCTGTATGAACCATTCTTAGTGGATTTCCTACTCGTTGTAGTAAAAGAGTGGAGTAGGAGTTATTCAATCTCCGAACCACTTAAAACTCTCTGGTGTTATTTACATTCAGTCATTTACATTCTGTCATATATATATATATATAGACATAACTGCTAAAATTGGTTTACTTGACAAGTGGCTATCTTCAAGAAAGTTTTAACTCAACGGAGTAGCTTTACAAATCTTTAAGGAGAGTTTTCAAACAAATATTCTGTTGTGCAAACAAATCTTGATTAAATGAATTAATTGGTAATAAACTTTTGAAGTTAAGAAAAAAGTTTTTAAGAGATCTATTCAACCCCCCCCCCTTCTAGATCACTTGTATGTCTATGGGAACTAACATATATATATATATATATATATATATATATATATATATACGTTGATCAACTCTATTAAAAACAGTATTAAGACACGTGTTAAGGTAAGAGATATCATTTTCTTTCATCATCTTAAACTTACTACTGTAAGTATTGTTCGGTAACATTTTTAAAATGATTAATAGTTTGCGCTTCATCTAATATTTTTTGACATGAACATTTTTATTAAATTTTAATTGTTATATTTGAACAGTAAACTATTGGACCTTGAATTTTTTACATATGAACATTTACTTGAATTGTGAATATTGTGGACTGTTAAATATTCCTTGTACCTTAAACCTTACCATTAAACTTCTTCCTTGTGAATCTTGAACATTATTCTTGGACTTGAACACCTTTTTTCTTTACATCATATTGACAATTTAGGCATTATTTGACTCTAAACAAAGTAAAAATTATAAATTTTCAATAACTATTGTTTATCCTATTATTCCTTTTTCTTCTGTTCATCATTTATATCACTGTTATTTGTACTAATTATCAAGAATCAAGTTGTTGTGAATATCTGTGGCCTGGAGCACAGATGATATGATAAAGACGATATACTGGTAATGTGTCTTTTAGGGCACGTGGTGAATGTTCTCTTTAGCTTGAGACAAAGAAAAACTGCTGTTTGATATGATCATGACTAGTGGTATTTCAAATTATAAAGGTTGGTGATGATTTTTTTGAAAAAGAGAAGTTGGTAAACATCATGATCCACATGATTCTCTAAATAGTTGTTATTCTGTTACAGTTGTTAATTTAAAACTTGTTGTTTACATTATTCTATCAAGAACTCAACTGTTGAAGGTTAATGATAATTTATATGTCATTATCTTAGTCATGATATTCTTTACTAGGCTATTTGAGCTCGTCATTTTTTTTTGTTCAATTGTTTAGAAAATGAGAGTATAGCTGGGATTAGCTTTGAGAAAAGAGGAATGGAGTGATGGTCCGATATAGTTGTTATAGTAGTCTTCACCATATTGTAAAATAGTGTGTCAATAATAGTGAAGACTTAATTGTGTATTACTGGGTAATGTATTGTTATACTATATTGTAATAATTTTGTTGTAGTCTTTTAACGACTCAAATTGGGTGGTGTCGGCCCGATTTAAGGGGGTCATAGTGAGCACTGAATTCGAGGTATAGGTACCCAAATTTGGGGGTGACACATGGTCTTTGCCTTCGATATTATTATTTTTTGTATAGGGTTTGGGAGTGATTTGGAGGTGTGTAATCCGTTGTGGCTTGAAAATTGTTACTACTATATAAAAAGTTTGTTATTTGTAAGAAAGTCAACGTTTTCATGATTTATATGTTAAATTAAATAGTTACATTTATGACTAAAAAGCTATGATTGGTCAGAAAGGAGGTCAAGGAAGCAGAAAGTTTTACATCTTTTCATAGAAGTTAGGGCCCTTGATGAAAACCTAATACAGATGCCACCCTTTATTGCTCAAGGGTATCTTCATCCATACTCAACAATCTACTTGTTTGTTCAATTGTCTGAAACCGGGTTCCTTAAATAGGCCGAGGGTGAACATTGCAAAGAAAAAGTCTAAGGATGGTTAAATTCTGAATTCATGGCAAAAGGCCAAGAAACAGATTAGGTGAATGTAGGAATTTAGAACGAGTTGAGCGAACCTGATTTAAACGAAGGCGAGAAATGATGAAATAAATTTATGAAAGGGAAAACAGATTTTGTACCATAAAGCGTAGATCGACATGGCAACCTAACCCCCTCCGGACGCTAGTACATCTTCTCCGATAAGGCTAAGACTCGGAGATCATATTCAACAAGAATTTGATACTGAGTGTGAAGATCGAGTAAAATATATCCAGATACTATGGATCTGTAGTTCATATGACTATAATGTCTTTTGGAGCTATATCTTTAACGGATCTCCATTTCTCTGGTTTTTACCTAACGTATTTTGGGACTAGGAGAGTCTTCGACAGTGGGTGATGAAGGGAGTTCTATGTGAGGAACCTTAATGGGTTCAGTGGTCTCACTTGGATAAACGAGAACTGGTTGTTTGTTGGGGATAATGGATTGTGAATTGCTAATTTTTGCGCCATTTTTGGAGATTTTGGAGAGGAAGGTTTACTCTGGTAAAGGATTTTTGGGCTGACATTTTTTTTTCTTTTAAAAAATGAATGGTCTGAGTGAAGGAGTTACGTTTAATTTGTGAATTGGAACCCTCATGATGAACACGATTCCCTATTTACAACGCATTTAAGGTAAAGGCAAGAATCTTTATTCAATCACGTGTTAGAACGACGGTTGAGTTGCTTCAGGGTGGTAGTTAAGTAATTTTCTACCTATTTTTACTTTGGGTGATAGTGACAAACTGAATTATGTGAATACTCTCTTCTCTCATTATAAAATTTTATAATGAGAGAGCGGGTGGCAATGTTTAAGGATGGTTAATTGAACCCATGATAATATAATATGATATATTGATATTCTAGAAAGATCAAAGTCCAAGTTGACTTACGATTCTTTGCCCTATTTAATTTTCTATTTTTATGGAATAAAGATTCTATCTAATAATTAGAATTTCTATTATATGGAAACTTTGATTAGGGCTTCTATTCTAAGTTGGTCTTGGACGAGTTATGGCAACGCGGTGTGGGCAATTCTAAATACAACTACATATTGAAGTCAATGTACACACACAATTTATTATTCTCATACATTAGAAGAATTTAATACCTCTATTGTTGACGTTTTTTGACCTGTACTAATTCTTACACTAGAGCCATTCTTCGATGGCCTAAGCTATTAAGCTTTTGGTGTGTTTATTATTTGTTCTCTGTGTAGAGAAGCGGACAAATTTTGGCGTTAACAGGTCCAATACAAATTGATTTTTTTCCCTAAATATAAGATAAGTTTTTCCTAAATCTCTAAGATTGAATTATTTACACATGTTTCAAATTACAAGATCAATATTAACTTTTTAAAAATAAATTTAAAATTTTTTAAAATTTAAATTTGACATAAATTTATTTAGTTTCTGTTAATACAATTAATTATCAATATAAAAAATTATTTAGTTTTTTTTAATTAATTAAAGGATCTATTTATTTTAAAATTTAAATAAGCTATACCAATTTAAGTTTAAAATTAATTTTAAAAAAATTAATATTAATTTTATAATTTAAAACGTAAGGAATGTAATACAAAGTTGTTAAAAGAAAAATAGAAGTTTGGGGCAATGTCGCCTACTCTAGTCCGTGTACCCTAAAACGAGACTTGTCGTAATTTTAAAGGAGATTGACAGAAATAGTCACGGACGGTCGTTCCAGATCAGGGAATTCCTTTCATCAGGATAATCAACACCATCCAAATATTACATTCTCAGTAAAGTCCGCAACCCCCACACTCAATTATGTAATGAGTTGATTTTTATTTTTCTCAAGTAGTCTTTATTTATTTATAAATTTATTATATTATAATTTAATTATAAAAATTTATTTTATTATAAGAGTTTAAGGAAGAAGTTGGAGAAAGGGACAGATAAATAATTAGGAAAATCTAAGAGAAATTTATATTTTTTTTATATAGCTCTTTTATTAATTTTAAATTTTATTTAGTCGTAGACTTAAATTTATAACCTGATATAGTAAAGGAGAGGGGGCATTGGTCTAGTACTACTAACTTATTTTGGCTTTTTAATTACAAAACAATTACTTTAGCTTTATAATTGCTAAAAAAAATACAATTTTAAACTATTCACTCTGTCTCAAAATGAATGCTTAATTTTAATTTTAGATAAATTAACTGTTTTCAAAATTAATTTATACCATTTTGATAAAATTTAATTGAAAAGAGTATAACTATAAGAAAATATATACAATTTACTAATTCTAATTCTTATAATTTTAAAAATAAATTCATATATGTTTAATAATTAATTTTTAAATTAGTTAATTTGACAAATAAAAATAAAAACTCGCAAGTATTTTAGGGCGGGAGGAATATATGTACGATGTAGATATCCAAAAATTTCACACATTTAATAACTACAATTTTAATTGTTTTTTAGGGAACAAAAGGTAGTTTTATAATAAAATTGGGTGAACAGTTGCACAAATAAGCAGTGGAATGACTTAATCAGAAGTTTTTACATAAAAGGGGTACTAAAATGCAAAAGAACACCTCAAATAGGGAATCCGCAACGGAATGACTTAAATAAAAGTATAGATGTAAAAATGAGTCTTTTAATTACAAAAAGTTACTTTAGCTTTATAATTACTAAAAAAAGAAAGGACACAATTTTTAACTTCCCTTATGTCTCGAAATAACTACTCAATTTTAATTTTTAGAACTAACTGATTAATTTTCTACCATGGTTGACAAAATATACATGAATAGATTATAACAATAAATAATTACATACGATTTACTATTAATTTCAATATTTATAAGTTAAAAAAAATATTTATATGTTTAATTTTTAAGTATAAAAAGATTAATTTGATAAAAAAAATCAAAACTTTATAATTATTTTAGAATGGAGGGAGTATATTAGACCTAACAAATGGGTTAAATTGGACCAAATGGGCTGGACAATGGTTGGGTTGGACCAAAATTGGACTTTGCCAAAAGGACTCAATTTTTTTTTAGGCTCTAAAAGTGAGGCCCGTGGCCTAGAGCACAATAGGTTGGGTTGGCCCATGAACTTTTGTAGATTTTTTAAAATTAAAATTTAAAGAATAAGGTCTTTTTTATGTTATTGATTTTTTTTTTTTTTTTTTTTACAAAAAAGATAATAATAATCATCTAGAAAAAAATGAGATAGAACAAAACAAACATGCAATTTCAATTCATTAACATGACATCGATAATAGATAATCAATTTTAACTTACTCATTAATTATTTTAAACTTTAATTTTTTTATGTTGCATTTACAATCCAAAACATTATTTATAATTTATTTTATTTCACAAAATAATACTGAATGACCGAGCATCATTGTTGCCAAATAGTCCAACTACAAAACTTTTAGCACTAGCTATATATTAATGATAAAATATAATAATTTCTTTCAATTTACAACTAATGAATATATAGTTAAGCAAGTTGTATCATGTATATTTCAATTCAACTATATAAAAAGAGATGAAAATGGCCTTTTGATAAAAATATTGAATTAAAGACTAGAAACAGTTGATTTAAATAAGATGAGTGTAAGATAGAGAGAGTAAGAATAAAAGTTGAAAAGAATAGAACTAGAAGTAATATTTTTTTTTCTTTGTTTACTTTCTTTCTTAATTCCTAAAAGAGTTAGATTTGACTCTTAATGTTGGAGTAGTGTTTCAGTGAATAAAGTTAGTGAAATAAATTAGTTTTACATTGCTATTAAGGAATGAGTTGGACTGGACTATGCCAAAATTAAGCAGGACTAAAAAGGCTTAAGTTTTATTGGGTTAAAAAATCTAAGCCTAAAACTCAATTTTTTTATGGGTGAATTGAGTTGACCAGTGGGGTTGAACTGCTTTTACTAGGTTTAGAGTATATGTATGCAAAATTAAGAGCTTATGTTTTCAAATTTTTATTTCTCTTTTACTTTTGTGTTTACATATAGGTAATCACTATGTATTCGATAAATCAGACTTAAATCAAAGTAATGGAGAGTTGGAGATAATAAAAAAATAATAGAGAATACATTTAGGGTTGAGTAAGAAATTTAATTTGGCCTCGAAACTGCACAAAAATCAATCAAACCTCACCAATAGAACTGCATCAACATTTCCTATGTATATGACAGTTTTAGGAGGGTTGAGAAACCATATATGTCGTTTGGTTTTGGGTTTTGCAGTCTACGCCAAAATCACACCGCACCACACCAATATATATATATATATATATATATATATATATATATATATATATATATATATATATATGTATGTATTAAAGTTATATAAGCCAAAATGGCATCGTTTTGACCATTTATAAAAATTAAAACTAATTCACTTATGAAAATGACCCTATTTGATCATTTATTGTTTTTTTATTTTTTTATGTGTAATCAGTAATGTGATATTTGACTATTTAAATTTTTTTTATTAGGTTTTTGGCAAATTAGTGTTTTAAAAAATGGATTCTTATTGAAGACTAATTTATTGTAGAATTGTTTATTACAAACTAGTGTTTATTGTAAAATTGGTTCATAATATTTAACATTTTATACCTCTACTTTAACTTGGTTTGTTTTCAAAATCGTAACCTAACACTACTCTTTCTTTTTCATGGAAAATATGTTTTTCAATACAAACATGTTCAATTGGTTTTGAACCTGAAACTGCACCAAATGAAATCGCACCGCATGTTTTAAAACGCATTGTACCAATCACAAGCGGTTTCATATGCAATTTTAGATTTGCCAAATCACACCTAAGCGGTTTTATGTGCGATTTGAGCTTCCAACTGCACCAAACTACATCATGATCTACGCTAAATACATTATTGATAAGAATGAAATAACACAAAAATTAAATACACGAAAGAAAGGAAATGTAAAAAAGAAAAGGCACAAGCAAGAAGTATTTTCTTTGTGGTCCCTTATTTTTAAGTAGCTCATGATCACGTGCAAAATACAACTTTTTTTATAAAATTATTTTATTATTTATAGTTTTATTTCGTTGTTGACTTTTAAAGTCAACTTAAGAGATTTTTAAACTCAAATTAACGTAGATTATTTTAATTTTAATCGATACAATAATGAATAGTGTAAAGTAACTAAAAATTACTATTCATTATAAGTTTTATTATTTCATAATTGCTTATGAATCATCTCAATTTTGAGTTTAAAAATGTCTTTTATTAATTTTTAAAAATCAATAATGATCATTATTGAGCAGTGGGGTTTTATTAAAGCAAATGGGCTATATGATTGGGCTATTGGTCCTTAAAGCCCATTTAGCTTAATAATCTAGCCCAGAGAGGCTTGAACCATTACGCTCAACACCTTGGACCATTTAATGACGCGGCATTAAGTATTTTTAGGTTCGTTTGATTTATTTTTATGTTTATTTATTATAGGACAGATCAGGAGGGACGTATATGTCATTTTAGGGAAGAAAATAATTAAAAAGAATAGAAAATTTTGATATTGGCATCTTTGTAGATATAATGACACTGGGAGGCGTAAAGGCACCCGAAATTACCCTATGGGAGGCGTATAGACTCCCATGTGTAGATTTTGCCAGTGAGGAAGTTTGAAAATCAGATTTGGAAAAGGAGTACTAATCCAACATTTGATGTTTATTTAAGAGACTTTAAATACCAATTGAAGAGTACTTTGGAAAAAAGTTAGAGAGAATACCAAGGAGAAGTGCAGCTTTAAAGAAGGAAGAAAAGGAAGAACGCGAAGGAAAATTACAGAGCTTTGGAGATTGAAGCAAAGATTGGAAGTAACTTTTACAGTTTTTTCTATTCCCTTCTTTTATCTCTAATTTTTTGTAATCTTCGGGACGTTCTTAATTACAAATTTGAAGATGTTTTTCCTTAACGTTGTGAATTAAATTTTAATTTAAGAATGCAATGGAACCCGGTGCATAATTTAAATTGTTCACCTCCTTTTTAATTTGTATTAATTATTTATGAATCGTTTATCATATCTTGTGCTTGTTAATTAATTGTCTGGCCAACAATTACCATGATAATCTGTACAAAATTGGGAGATGAATTATAGGTTTAGATCTGGGTATGATAGCATTTGTTCATACAATCTGCATCATGGGTTAATATGATTAGTATATAGGATAGGAATATACTTATATATCTTTTGCAGCCAAGAAGAGATTCTGAACTTAAAGTCCTAATTCACATAGTTCACATAGGAATATAGTTATTTAATTAATTAAGGTGTTCCTTGTTAATTTTATTGCCTTATGGTCAGATTTAGAAAGATTTGTTTATATGTCTATCGGAAGAAGTGTATAAATAGTATAAAGAATTATCGATTAGCGATTCAATTTAATTAATTAATTAATCAAAAACGGAGTGAATTGATTTAAATGAAACATTTGGGGAAGTTGTAATCTTAAGCCATCAAATCTAAACTTATTGTTTGGTTAATTATTCTAGTAGTTAATTTCAATTAGTTTTAATTCAATTTAATTTTAATATCACAAATTTAATTATCTGTTTAAATTAGATTAATTTGATTAGTTATTAGTATTGATAATTATTAAACTATTTCCTCGTGGGAGCGATACTTTACTTGCTGAATATTACAAATGAATGCGTATACTTGCGTGTTAAAGTACTAGTAAGAAATTAGGCAACAACATTTATGTAACAGTTACCGCTCACGCATTTAGTATGGAGCTTATAGCAGTTATTGGTCATGATGGGGATCATGCATCATTACTCTGATTATAACCATTATACATGTTTAGCGGTTAGAGGAGGGTGATGTCTATAAAAGGGAGGTTAACAATTCATGTAAAGCTAATGCTAATTTATCCCGCTAAACTCTAAGCGCCTCCACTGTTAACATTTCTTGAAACCCATACTTTTACTCCAGTTCAAGCCGTCAAGCTCTCGGTCATTTCATTATGCAGGTTAAAGTCGTTGACGGTAGTCAAGTGTCCCGACAAATTCAAGCGTTAACATTAGTATTAGAATGAGGGTCTCTAGTTTAATAGAGTTTTTCTTGACCTAGTTACCAACAAAAATGTCTACCCATCCCCATAATCACAGTCAAATAGGGCCTTCCCGTAGCGAATCACACTCACAGTCCCATCGACCGGATGATACAGACAAGCAGTGTCGCCTATTAGAGGTCCAAGACCAAAAGAAAGCTCTTTAACTCCAACGTGAAGAGCTCAAGAAGCAATTTACAGATTTGGAAAGGACTGAAAATAATTTAAGGGGAGACCAAGGTGCTCCATCCAAAACGGGATGCCACCCTTCTTGTCAGGACTAAAGGGAAATCACGGTTAGGTCCTCAAATTTTGAGGATCGGAGGCGACGATCAAGGACGCAACCACGTCGTAAAGGTGGCGAGTAGCATCAACGACTACGCCAAGATAGCCAAATTGGAGAATCTTCTTGTCCAAAGAGTTTTGAAAGACGTGTTGGGGCTACTAGAAAGAAGCCATACTCGTCTTCTTTCATTAAGGAGCTTCAGGAAACACCCATTGATCGGGCTCTTAAGGTGCAGGTCCTGAAGGAGTATGATGGAATTAGTGATCCCCATGAGCATACAAACGCTTTTGAATGGGTAATACGATTCCATGGATATGATGCAGTGGGAATGTGCCATCTTTTCATTTCAACATTAACAAAGACTGCAACTATTCCATATGGGGATGAATCTAGGACAAAAATTCTTTTAGATGTGGCATTAGTGGTCTTTGCTACTGGAGTTCTTTGCCCATCTATTGAATCTGACTCTAGAAAATCCTTTTCACTAGGAAAAACTCCTGGTTCATTAGAAAAAGCGGAATCTAATACCTGTAATGCTTCACTTTCCTAAAAGCAGGAAGCATCGCATTCTTCTTATTATACGAATATAAGCTGCTTGCTTATCGGTTGTTGTCACGATTGAATCAAAATTAGCTACGATAAAAAAGAATATCGTATATAGTCATAGGAAACATAGTGGCTGTGACGTGAACAACACTTCGTTCCTCATATAGGCTACATCGTGCTGACCCATTCCCATTCAATCTGTAGGGAAAACTCCTACCGCCTCCCTTCCAACTAGAATGCTTTTTTTGCAGTTCTTGTTTTGTTCCTCATTAAGAAGCACACCAGGCTTACTTAGGTCTTCAGAATACGCAAGCAGTCTATCTGGCAGTTCTCCAATTGCTTTGTCCTCAAAATCTACCCGATGGGAAAGTGAGGGTTTCAGTGTCGATGAGAGACCTGTGAAAGAAGAGCACTTTTGGATGAACCGCATGGGGCTTAGAAGTTCGCTGATGATATGGATTCCTTCGTCCCATCAGGAAATGGCAAAAGGAAATCGATAACTTGCTATGCGGTGGCGCTGTGCCGTGTGATACCTCTTTTTAGTGGGCTTTCCCCTGGGACACATAGTTGTTGTTGGTTCACCTGGTTGGGCTGCTTTCACCCCTCACAAGCCCTCCCTCAAAGAAAACGCAAGTTGCGCATCAGTCTGATTCTAGTTCAGTGCTCCGTTTTGTTGATTATTCATCTTAATAGCAGTTCCGTGTGAGAAAACAGTACTCGTAAGCAAGTTATCATCGGAATCTATGAATGCCTCTACAACGCGATCGTGGAATAGTCTGAAATTATAACAGCAATACCGGACTATCTTCCTAAAACGTAACAAGGAACATAGTCCGGTCCTCTTTCTATACGAGATTTCGTTGGTGAAGAAAGAATCATGTCTGAGGCCTAAGCCGGAGATCGCCCTTCTGCTACTTTCCCTGCTCCCTCAACCACGTCATAAAGGTGGTGAGTAGCATCAACGACTACGCTAAGATAGCCAAATTGGAGAATCTTCTTGTCCAAAAAGTTTTGAAAGACGTGTCGGGGCTACTAGAAAGAAGCCATACTCGTCTCCTTTCATCAAGGAGCTTCAGGAAACACCCATTGATCGAGCTCTTAATGTGCAGGTCCTGAAGGAGTATGATGGAATTGGTGATCCCCGTGACTATACATATGTTTTTGAATGAGTAATGCGATTCCATGGATATGATGTAGTGGGAATGTGCCATCTTTTCATTTCAACATTAATAAAGACTGCAAGAGAATTGATAATTTCCCTTCCTGTCAATTCTATTGATTCAAAATTTATGCCTTTTACAATTGTCTGATTAATTCACTAAATTTATCTTTAATTATTTATTTGTACTCCTATACAACAATACTTTCCACAGAACATTACTCTTTTCACGTTCACTCCTAACGAGTGAATATCAATTAGTCTCAATTTAATCAAATCACTTGTGCATGTAGTTTGGTTAGGAGCTTAGAAACCCACATGTGGTCTAGTTCGTGTAACTTTGCAAAACGATACATTGCATGATGGAGATACTATATACGGGTGTATCCGTAATTGTTCTTTATGTGAAAATATTCTAATAAATTCAGTTCTCTATCTTAATTCATTAATCTGGCTTCTTTTTCATGGAGGGTATGTGACAACGGTGGATATGATGGTGGTGGTGGCGGCGACATAGGAGTTGTTGGTGGACGCTTGTTACAAGTGTGGTGAGATTGCGCATATGGAAAATGAATGCTATCAGGCGGTCGTGAAGGTTGTGGTGGTGGAAGGTATAGTGGTGGCGGTGGAGGTGGTTGTTACAACTACGGGGAAGAAGGCCACTTCCCCTCGGATTGCCCGAGCTCAAACTGTTAGAATGAGACATAAAAATTATTCTAACGAGGTGAGCTCGGGTTGTCTGGGGGGAAGTGCCCCTCCTCCCCGCAGTTGTAGGAACTATCTCCACCGCCACAACTATACCTTCCACAGCCACCACCTCCGCGATTGTCCGATTAGCATTCGTTTGTCATATGTCAATCTCAACACACTTGTAACAAGCGTTTCCATCACCACCTTCTACGTAGTCGCCACCACCACCGTATCCACCGCTGTCACCATACCCTCCATGAAAAAGAAGCTAGATTAATGAATCAAGAGAGAGAATTGAATTTATTAGAAGATTTTTACATAAAGAACAACTAGGGATACGCCCATATATAATATCTCCATCCTGCAATGTATTGTTCTGTAAAGTTACACAAACTAGACCAATAGGTTTCAAATCACTTATGCATGTAGTTTGATTAGGAGCTTAGAAACCTGTTCGACATTCACTCACTAGGAGTGAATACCGAATAGTCCCCAGTCTGGGACTGTTGTTAGATGTTATGTCTTTCAGTTAGGCACGTGCCAACAACTTGAGTACTTTTTGTTTGTTTTGAGAACTTTTGGGCTGATATCTCTACATGTTCTTTTAGTGCATACTTAGACTAAAATGATGTGGTCTATTTCGTGCACTTGGAGGCCATGAGGAGGTACTACCAAAATTTCTTTAAATCAGAAGAAACGTTTTCAAGGTGTTGGCACTAGTGAGGAGAATCATCAAGGAATGAGATAGAAGTCTGAACCCTATAGCTAGGAGCTGGTTGAAAATGTCTTTTGTTCAGTTAAAGATATTAGACAACCGGAGCTTGATGTACTATAGGATACCGGTTGATGGTATGGGATTATTGACTGAGTACCGTGATGGGGTGACTAACTTTTTGAAATTTTCCAATGAACATGCTGTCATTTCGAATGAAAATATTAGATGCCCGTGTTTTAAGTGTAAAAACCTAATTTGGAAGAAAGCCGAGGAGATTAAGTTTGACTTGTTTTCATGTGGGTTTGTGGATGGCCATTCTGTATGGATTTATCACAAAGAATCAGCTGAGTCAGACCCCGACTACTCAGTCATTCTATTCATTTTCAGTTGTATAATATGCATGTTATTTAATTTGCATTTCATTGTCTCTTTAATTTTGAATTACGAACTAATAAGTTATATTTTTAATTATATCAACAGGGTGGCAATGCTGAGTAGGTTGGCGATGCCAATCGTGAGCGAGGGATGACGATGATGATTTTCATACACCAGAGCAGCATTATCGACCCCCACCCGATGATTCTCCTCACACAGGGGGTAGTACTAGTTTAGGTTATTTTTTTGTATAGATGTTTTGTAAAACATTTATAGTTTTTATTTTATTTTATGTAAATCATTGTAGTTTAGCTTGATTCTTTGTAAATCAATGTTATTTAGTTTAGTTTTATAAATCTTTGAAGTTAGTTTGACATTTTGTAGTTTATAATTTATTAAGAATTAATTTATAAATGTTATTGTTGGAATTAAAGTAGTTACATTATATGTGTTGTAATATATAGATTATTGTATGTGTTGTGGGGATAAAGTAGGTTACAGGTACAAAAATGTGGCCTAAAAACCTAAAAACTGAAAAAACAGCCAGTTTTATTTGTTTTTAAATTGTTATTTTAGATAGAATAGTATAATTCAGACAAAATTTTCATCGAGGTTTATATTTTATCGACGAAACTTTTAGTCGGGAATAATATTTTTAATTTATTATAAAATAGTAAACGTCGACGGATGGTTTTTAATACTGACTAAATTTCCGCTGCCATTCTAAAAAATTGGCCTAATTAGCAACGACGTTTATAATTCTGTCGAATTTTCCATCGTTTATAATTTTGTCGGTGATAATTACTTTCGACAGAATTAGCGACATAATTATTTTCAACGTGGTTACTTACGACCGAATTGCTGACGAAATTTTTCGGCGAAAATAAGTTAATTCTGACAGAATAAGCTTACTCTCGATAGAAAATTCTGTCGGAAAAGGCTTTTTCTTGTAGTGAGTAGTGTTTTCTTTGAAGATTTTGAGGCATTATCTTTATGGGGAGAAATGTGAGATATACACAGACCACAAAAGTCTGAAGTATTTCTTCACACAGAAGGAGTTGAATATGCGCTGATGGAGATGGTTGGAGCTAATTAAGGATTATGATTGTGAGATTTAGTGTCATCCAGGGAAAGCAAATGTCGTGCCGGATGTGTGAAGTCGAAACGGTAAGGAGAAATTATTAATGCTGACAGCTTAAGAGGAGTTGGAAAAAGAAATGGCGAGAATGGAAATATAAGTGAAGGGACTAAAGGAGGGAAAATAAATTGTTTGTGATGGAAGCTTGACCGACCTTACTGGATAAAATAAAGGAGGCACGGGAAAATGACGAGGAGTGTGATAAAATAAAGAATAGAAGGAAGAGGATAAGTTTATGATGGATAAAGAGGAGATGCTAAAATTTGAAGAACGAATATGGGTACCTGCGGTGCTGGAATTAAAAAAAGAAATTTTACAAGAGGCGCACAACTCAACGTATTCTATTCATTCGGGATGGAAGAAAATGTATTAAGACCTTTATCAACATTTCTGGAGGCCAAACATGAAACGGGAAGTTGCTTAATGCGTTAGTAAGTGTTTAACCTGTTAGAGAGTCAAAGTAGAGCATCAGAGGCCGAGCGGATTGTTACAACCTTTGGAAAATGTCAAAATGGAAATGGGAGCACATTACGATGGACTTCGTGGTGGACTTTGTGGTAGGCCTTCCAGTTACACAGAAGGGGTACGATACGATGTGGGTCATCACGGACAGACTGACAAAATCTGTGCATTTTTTGCCAATCAAGGTTAAATTTAATTTGGACCTATTGGTCAAACTATATATAAAAGAGATTATATCACAAGATGGAGTGCTGGTATCAATCGTATTGGACAGAGATCCACATTTCATGTCGAACTTTAGGAGGAGCCTACAAGAGTGCACGGGAACGTAGTTAAGGTTGAGTATTGCATACTATGCTCAAACTGATGGACAAAATGAGAGAATAATTTAGACTTTAGAGGACATACTGAGAGCCTATGTGATGGACTTCAAAGGAAGTTGGGACAACCACTTACCTTTTGTCGAATTTGCCTACAATAACAGTTATGATGCGAGCATTGACATGCCGCCATACAAAGCTCTATATAGAAGGAAGTACAGAACACCCTTATGCTGGGACGAGGTAGGGGAATAGTGACTCTTGGGGCCAGAGTTAGTTCAATAAATGGCTGAGATCGTCAGGGTAGTAAAAGCCAAACCGGTGGCAGCACAGGATAGACAGAAAAAGTATGTCGATTTATACCATCAGAACAAAGAGTTTGAGGTGGACAATTTTGTATTTTTGAAAGTATCTCCCTGAAAAGGAAAAATAAGATTTGGCAAGAAAGGAAAACTCGGCCTTAGATTCATAAGACCTTTTGAGGTATTGAAAAAAATTGGCGATGTGGCGTACGAGGTAACTCTACCTCTTGAATTGGAGCACGTACACAAAGTGTTCCATGTGTCAGTGTTATGACCATACAAGCAAGATTACAAGCACGTGATATCGTATGAGCCTATTCAAGTCGAGAAGGATTGATGTACGAATAAATCCCAGCACAAATAATAGACAGGAAAGAGCAGATTCTACGAAATAAAGTAATACATTCCGTATAGGTAGTGTAGAGAAACCACAATGCCGAGGAGATAATGTGAGAATTAGAAGATATAATGATAAATGATTACCCCCATCTTTTTACGTAACCTTGTATTGATTCTGGGAGTGAAATCTTTATACGGGAGGGGGGCATTTAATGACCAAGAAAACCCTGTAATATTATTATCAATGATTTTTTTTTAAATGATTATTTGCATATGTGTGCTTTATGCCATAAGGAAGATATGAAGTTAGTTAATTCAATGAATTTGAATTAAGTAAGAATTAAAGAACAGGTTAAGCTAAACTTATAAATTTTGAGAGATGTATGGCAAGATTATATTATGAATTAACTAAACTTGGATGTTAAGCATTGTGTGGCGAGAAAAAATTTCAGGATGGTTAATGAAGATGTAATTATGATTAGTTAAGTGGTTGATTAATGAAAGAGGAATAAAATAAATCTAGGATGATAACTGAGTAAATTATATGTTAAGTTTATGGTAAAGATTAATTAAGCCCAAGATTATGTACATGAGTTTTGCATGAAATTAAATTGAACTAGTCTAATGTATGTATTATATTATAGGAATTGTTTGGCCCAAATTTATATAAGTGTTCCTAGGAAATAGTATGGATTGTAGAGAGTTTAGTTGTGGCCCAAGATAAATTCTAAAGTGAATTAATAAGAGTCCAATAAGAAGCCCAAGCATTGACCCAAATTGGTGAACTAAATTCTAAAATATTGGAAAATAAAAATAAAAATAAAAAATCAATGAAAAATACTACCACCCTTGGTACTCCCTTTCCTTGAGCTTTGTAAATCTTGAGCTTTGTAAAAAACTCCACAATTTAAGGAAGCATGTTGGGAAGTTAACTAAATTAAGCTTGATTAGCAAGTGTGGGATGATTAAGGGGGAGTAAGCAAGAATTAGAAATGACTCTATAAATAGAGCTCTCTCCTCAAACATTTTAGAAAGATGGCTCACTTTTATAAATATAAGATTCCGAATTTTATGAAATACAAAATTTAATTTTTCTTTATATATATATATATATATATATATATATATATATATATTTCATGAAACAGTAAGTGGTTAAATTGGCAAAGTTAAAAGTTAAGGATGTTATGTGCAAATTTTATTATGTCGGATAATATTCGTTTGGTCGGGGAATATTCGTTTTATCGGGGAATATTCGGGTCGTACGACGACGTCGAAATAACTAATTATTGGTGGACCCCACAACGGAATATTTATCAGATATAGAACACGAAAGAAATAATCTTTTTAATTAAAAATAGTCAACGGTGTTATCACTTTTAACTGTTAAAATACTGGTGATAAAAGAAAAGTAGCATACGGTAATTTATGGTATTTTACTGTAGCACGCAGTATTCTACAGTAGCACAAGGTATTGTGCGGCGTTTATATTATTGAACTGATAAATTGGTTATTACAGAGTATTTGCATTATTGATCTGATAATTGACACCGTAACTGTTGCTCATTATTTCATCAATAATTGTCACTGCATAATATTTTATGTTATCAATTCAATAATTCTTGTTACACAGTATTTTGCATTATTGATTCAATAATTGTCATTACACTGTATTTCATATCATGAGTCAATAATTGTTGGTGTCTGTATTTTAAAATTATTGAACCAAATAATTGTCACAGTAGCAAATACACAGTAATTTATATTATTAAATTAATAATAATCTGTAACATGTTTATTAAATTATTGTTGTAGCATTATTTTATTTTATACGCAGGACCCACAGGAAGAAAACAAATAATAATAAAAAAAAATAATTAATTATTATTTTATGTGAATAGTAATGTGAATAGTAACATGTGGGCCCTCTGTGGGACCCACCTGTGGAAATTGAAATTTAAATTTGGTTACTGGGAGAAATAAAAACGTGGGGCTGCTGCTGCTGCGCAGCCTGCTGAATTTTCAGCACTGGCGTGCAGTACGCCACTCGCCTACCATGCATAGTAACTTCATTTCTCCTATAAATAGCTTGCTCAGCTAAATAGAAAAATCACTCCTAAAACATAAAAAATTTCTATAAGAATTTTATGAGTTTTCTCTGAAAATAGTAAGGTTATCTTGAGTGTTTGAAAGCCAAAAGGAGTGCAGAAATTTTTCAAGTAAGTCTTTTATTAAAGAGTAGTAATTTCATAAATTCCTATTTTTGATGGTATTCACAAATATTCCTTTAAAAGGCTCTTCTTTGAGAATATTCATTTTTAAAAGATTTCTTTGGAAGATTTATTTTAGAATATTATTTTAAAAACTATTTTAAAGTTGTTATATTATACTACAAAAATTATGTTAAATATATATAATTTTGATAGTTCATATTATACGAGTTATCATACATTTTGAAATTTATATGTGGTAATTACTAATTATATTATAAATATATAGGTTGATCAACCTCATTTAAATCAATATTCAGTCACGTGTTAAGGTAAGGGGTATCATTCTTTTCATCATCATAAATGGTATTATTTTCTTACTTGTAAGAAATATCATATTCTTTCATCTTCTATTATTTAAACTTACTACGGTAAGGGATTATCATTCTTTGATTCTCGAAAATAATATCGTTTCTTTCTTACTTATAAGATGTGTCATTTATTTCCATGTATTAAATTGTGGAAATAACCTTACGGCACGGATTACCTCCTATTGGTGAATAACCTTTCGTATTCAATCCTTATTAATATTTGAGAATAACATTACGTCTCGGATTATCGCCTGTTTGGTGAATAACTCTTCGTATTCAAATTTTATTAAATTGTGGGGATAACCTTACTGCGCGGATTACCGCCTGTTAGTGAATAACCCTTTGTAAATTTCTTATTTGTTTCTTGTAGAAATAATTTGTCTACACGAATTCTCACATGACACTTTTATTCTATATTCATTTGTAATATCATTTTCTTTCATATCCGTAAGTGATATTATTTTCCTTTATACTCATAAGAGATACCATCTTTTTCATCTTTCATTATTCAAACTTACTATAGTAAGGGATATTATTATTTTTATACTCTTAACTTACTATGGTAAGTACTATTTGGTAAAGTTTCCTGAAATGATTATATATTCCTTAATAGTTTGTGCTTCATCTAATATCATTTCCACTGAACCTTCCTATTTTTCTAAACATTTCTATTGAACTGTAATTGTTATTCTGAACTGTGGATCTTGAATATCATTTTTGAATTTCACTCCACATCATGTTGACAATTTGGACATTATTTGAATCTGCACAAAGTAAACCTCCGATACTTATTGTTTATCCTATTTCTTCTGTTCATCATTTGTATCATTGTTATTTGTACTAATCATCAAGAATCAAGCTGTTTTGAATATCTGTGGCCGGGGACACAGATGCGATATAATTGTTAACCAGGTGATAGGTTAAAGGCGATTTAATAGGTTAAAGGCGATACATCAGTTCGGTGTCTTTTATGACACGTGGTGAAAGTTCTCTTCGGCCTGTAGTGCAAAGATGAACTGTTGTTTGGTATGATTATGACCATAGGTTGAATACTGGTATAATCATGACCGTTGGTGTTATATTGAATATCTTTGGCCCGTAGTGCAAAGATGATCTGTTGTTTAGTATGATTATGACCAAAGGCTGAATACTGGTATAATCATGACCGTTGGTGTTATATTGAATATCTTTGGCCCGTAGTGCAAAGATGAACTGTTGATTTGCATGATTATGACCAGGAACTATGAATTTGTATTATCATGACTAATGGTATTTTAGATGATAAAAGTTGATGATGTTTTTCCTAAAAAGAGAAGCGAGTGGACATTATAGTCTACATTATTCTTCTAATAGATTGCTCATTCCGCTGCTATTATTGATCTGAACGTTGTTCGAGAATTTAACTGCAGTTTTTGATATAAACCTTGTTGTCTATTGTATTCTATCAAGAACTCAACTATTGAAGGCTAATGATAATTTATTCGTTATTATCTTAGTTATGATATTTCTTACTAGGCTATTTGAGCTCACCCTTTCTTGTTGTTCCATTGTTTTTCAACAGAAGGTGAGAACGTAGCTCGGTCTAGCCGGGGGATGGAGTGAGAGTTCGAGGGATAGCTATCGTAGTCTTCACGAGTTGTAAAATAGTGTGACAATAATAGTGAAGACTTAGTTGTGTATTATTATACACTGTATTGTTGAGCGTTGAACTACTTTGTAATAATTTTGTTATAGTATTTTGACAACTCAAATTTGGGTTGTGTGGGCCCAGATTTGGGGGTGTCACAGTTGGTATCAGAGCTTAGGGATAAGATATTTAATGGAGATATGTGGTTAGAACTAGGAGGGGAGAGACGAATAGAATCAGTTACTGGTGTATCCCACCTAAATGAGATTTGGTTATCTAATGAGTCGATTTGAAAATCGGGACATGAAGTGATGAGTCAGTTTGTTTGAACTAACAATTATTTTGTGACCACAGTTAAGTATGACATCTGGAAATCAGGAAGTTAACAATGGAGTACCCGAAGCCAATGTAGCTGAGAATCAAGAGGCCACAAACAATTCTTCTACGAACTCGGAGTTGAATCTTTTGCCTAAGGCAAAATTTATTCGTGTTCTATCCAGGAAGGATGAAGGTGAAAGCTCTACTACAGTCGTTTCAGATCCGTTATTAGAAGCAATTAAAGGATGTGATGAACTTGTGGAAATTATTGCCTTTAATCTGCTCACTAATTGGGAGAGTCATATCACCTAGTTATGCTCTATAACAGAGGATCAGAATATATGGACTTTTCATATCAGTCTTTGGAATTTATGGTGTTCTAGCTATGATTTTCAAGATTATTTAAAAATGATGTTTCTATATTTTTGGGTGTTACAATTTAGAAGAATTCAGGTTAAGTTAGTCACTATCGTGGAAACTGCAATCCATCGAAAATACTATTTTTATGGAAATCATTGGTACGTTACTACTGATGAAGTTGATGAATCCGAGAAATAGTTTGTTAGAAAATTATTTAGTGGTATTCCCATGGTTGAAATACGTGAAGATCCGGATGAAGTATTTGGGACTCGATTTGACGATAACAGTCAAGAAACCAAATGAGGTGATAACCGGTAAGCTATTCATAAATTCTTGTGAAGTTTATGCCCTGTTAGATACTTGCTCTATTCATTCTTTTATCTCACCTATATGTACTCAACGTTTAAATTTGACTATTGAAAACTTAGACCTTGTCTTAACAGTTGAAACCTCATTGGGAGAAATAGCCATTACATCTACTGTATATAAATCTTGCCTAGTTCAAATCAAAAACCGCACATTACCTGTTGACCTTATTTCTTTAGAGATGCATGAATTTGATGTATTTTAGGAATTGATTGGTTCACTACCCATCATGTTAAAATTGATTATTTTCATAAGATTATTAGTTTTCATATTCCTAATCAACCTGTCATGCAAATTCAAGCAACTAAACCATTTAAATCCATAACTGTTATTTCTAGCCATAAAGCCATTTGTTTATTAAAAAACGGATGTCAAGTCTTTTTAGCTCATGTCACTGATTTGAACAAAAACACGTCAAACTTGAATGATATTCCCACTGTTAATGAGTTTCCTGACGTTTTTCCTGAGGAACTTCCTGGCTTACCCCCAAAATTAAGAAATTGAATTATGTATCGATCTTAAACCCGGTACTAAGCCCATTTCCAAAGCCTCATACCGAATGGCTCCCATTGAACTTTAAGAGTTAAAATTCCAACTATAGAAATCGTTGGATACCGGTTTCATTCGTCCGAGTGTATCACCTTAGGGTGCTCCTGTTCTATTTGTGAAGAAGAAAGACGGGAGTATGAGATTGTGCATTGACTACCGAGAATTGAACCATGTCACCATAAAAAATAGGTACCCGTTACCTCGGATCGATGACATGTTTGATCAATTACAAGGTGCTCAACATTTCTCAAAGATTGATCTCCGTTCTGGATATCATCAATTAAAGGTTAAAGTTGAGGACATTCCAAAGACTGCTTTCAGAACTTGTTATGGATATTATGAGTTCTTAGTCATGCCTTTTGGACTAACCAATGCTTCTGCAGCTTTCATGGACATAATGAACCGAATATTCAAGGAATATTTAGATCATTTTATGGTTGTCTTTATTGATGACATCCTCATATACTCCAAGAGTCGTGAGGATCATGAACAACACCTGAGATTGATACTCCAAAAGCTCCGTAAGAACAAATTATATGTCAAGTTAGAGAAATGTGAGTTATGGCTTGAGGAAGTCACGTTTCTTGGGCATGTGATTTCTAGTCAGGGAATATCAGTCGATTTTGCGAAGATTGAAACAATACTAAATTGGGAACAACCCAAGACAGTAACTGAGGTCCGAAGTTTTCTAGGCCTAACTGGTTATTATCGGAGATTCGTAGAAGGATTTTCTCGAATCGCCACTCCATTAACTCAGCTTACTCGAAAAAGTACAAAATTCGTATGGAGCGAGGAATGCGAGAAAAGTTTTCAAGAATTCAAGAGGAGACTTGTTTCAGCTTGTGTTCTGACCATACCATCAGGATCAGGAGAATTTGTTATCTACAGCGATGCTTTAGGAAAAAGTCTAGGTTGCGTTCTTATGCAACATGGAACTGTTATAACATATGCCTCTCAACAACTCAAAGATTGTGAGAAAAATTACCCTACTCATGATCTAGAGTTGGCAGCGATCGTTTTCGCGTTGAAGATCTAGAGACACTACTTGTACGGAGAAAAAGTGGATATCTATACGGATCATAAAAGCCTCAAGTATTTCTTCACTCAGAAGGAACTCAACATGCGACAACGACATTGCCTTGAGCTATTGAAGGATTATGATCACACGATCCAGTATCACCCGGGAAAGGTGAACGTTGTAGCTGACGCTTTGAGCAGAAGATCTTATGCGAGTACAAGTGCACTGTTAACAACACAAAAGCGTATTTTGTACGACTTGCAAAAGATGGAGATAGAGCTAAAAACACCAATGACCCACTTGAAGATTGCGCACGTACGAGTAGAACCAACCTTAATCAATAAAATTAAAGCTGCTCAAGCTACTGATCCAGAGCTGATGAATATGATGAAGAAAGTACAAGAAGGTGTTATTCCTGAGGCAAGAATCGACGAGAAAGGAATACTTCGAGTTAACTTTCGACTCTGTGTTCCTAACGATCCTGAATTGAGTCATAAAATCATGATGGAGGCACACAACACGTCGTTTGTAATCCACCTAGGAGGTACCAAGATGTATCGTGATCTTTGACATACATTTTGGTGGAACAATATGAAAATGGAAATTGCAGAGTTTATCTCAAGGTGCCTAACTTGTCAACATGTCAAGGTAGAGTATCAAGTACCTAAAGGTACATTGCAATCACTTGAGGTTCCTGAATAGAAGTGGGAACATATCAATATGGACTTTGTGATGGGTCTTCCCAAGGTTTCTCAAGGGTTAGATGCAATTTGGGTCATCGTAGATAGATTGACCAAATCAGCACATTTCTTGCCTATACGAGAAAACTTTTCACTTGAACGTCTTGTCGGTATGTACATAATTGAGATTGTGAGAATGCATGACACGTCAGTTTCCATAATTTCTGATCGAGATCCTAGATTCACTTCACGCTTTTGGATCAGTCTACAAAAAGCTATGGGCACTGAACTACGTTTTAGTTCTGCATACCATCCTCAAACGGACGGACAATCGGAAAGGACGATCCAGACCCTCGAAGATCTTTTAAGACTTTGCGTACTAGACTTCAAAGGAAGTTGGGATAAGTACTTGCCATTGGTTGAATTTTCCTACAACAACAGTTACCAAGCAAATATAGGCATGGTTCCATTCGAGGCTTTATATGGACGCAAATGTCACTCTCCAGTATGTTGGAATGAGGTAGGAGAAGCAAAACTGTTAGGACCCGAGTTGGTACTCTTGATGACCGAAAAGATCCAAATGATCCGACAACGAATACAAACCGCACAAGAACGACAAAAGAGTTATGCTGATCTTCATCGGAGATATGAGAGATTCAACGTCAGAAGTCATGTATTCTTACGTGTTTCTCCATGGAAAGGAGTTACGAGATTCGGAAAGAGAGGAAAGCTTAACCCTCGATTTATTGGCCCATTCAAAATCGTCGATCGAGTAGGAATCGTAGCCTACAGACCAGCCTTACCGCCAAGTATGTCCCACATCCATAACGTTTTTCACATATCTTTGTTACGTAAATATGTGAAGGACCCAAACCACGTCATTGAGTTAGAACCAGACGTTATAGCAGAGGATTTAACGTACGAAGAGGTACCTATTAAGATCCTAGATAAGAAGGAACAGATCCTACGCTCAAAGGTTATACCTCAAGTTATGGTTTTATGGAGGAACCAAGATATTGAGGAGATAACCTGGGAGCTAGAATCTGATATGAAATCTAAGTATCCTTATCTCTTCGATATGCCAGGTACGTCAATTTCGGGGACGAAATTTAATAAGAATTGGAGGTTGTAAGACCCCGAATTTTATAAAATACAAAATTTAATTTTTCTTTATATATATTTTTTTCATGAAACAGTAAGTGGTTAAATTGGCAAAGTTAAAAGTTAAGGATGTTTTGTGCAAATTTTATTATGTCGGATAATATTCGTTTGGTCGGGGAATATTCATTTTGTCGGGGAATATTCGGGTCGTACAACGGCACCGAAATAACTAATTATTGGTGGACCCCACAACGGAATAACTAATGACAGAAGTAATTTTTTTAAATAAAAATAGTCAACGGTGTTATCACTTTTAATTGTTAAAATACCGGTGATAAAGGAATAGTAGCCTACGGTAATTTATGGTATCTTACTGTAGCACGCAGTATTTTACAGTAGCACAAGGTATTGTGCTGCGTTTATATTATTGAACTGATAAATTGGTTATTACACAGTATTTGCATTATTGATCTGATAATTGACACCGTAACTGTTGCACATTATTTCATCAATAATTGTCACTGCATAATATTTTATGTTATCAATTCAATAATTCTTGTTACATAGTATTTTGCATTATTGATTCAATAATTGTCATTACACTGTATTTCATATCATGAGTCAATAATTGTTGGTGTCTGTATTTTAAAATTATTGAACCAAATAATTGTCACAGTAGCAAATACACAGTAATTTATATTATTAAATTAATAATAATCTGTAACATGTTTATTAAATTATTGTTGTAGCATTATTTTATTTTATATGCAGGACCCACAGGAAGAAAAAAATAATTAATTATTATTTTATGTGAATAGTAATGTGAATAGCAACATGTGGGCCCTCTGTGGGACCCACATGTGGAAATTGAAACTTATATTTGGTTGCTAGGAGAAATGAAAACGTGGGGCGGCTGCTGCTGCGCAGCCTATTGAATTTTCAGTACTGGCGTGCATCACACCACGCACCTACCATGCATAGTAACTTTCTTTCTCCTATAAATAGCTTGCTCAGATGAATAGAAAAATCACACCTAAAACATAAATATTTTCTATAAAAATTTAATGAGTTTTCTCTGAAAATAATAAGTTTATCTTGAGTGTTTGAAAGCCAAAAGGAGTGCAGAAAATTTTCAAGTAAGTCTTTTATTAAAGAGTAGTAATTTCATAAATTCTTATTTTTCACGGTATTCACAAATATTCCTTTAGAAGACTCTTCTTTGAGAAGATTCATTTTTAAAAGCTTTCTTTTGAAGATTTATTTTAGAATATTATTTTAAAAACTATTTTAAAGTTGTTATATTATACTACAAAAATTATGTTAAATATATATAACTTTGATAGTTCATATTATACGAGTTATCATACATTTTAAAATTTATATATGGTAATTACTAATTATATTATAAATATATAGGTTGATCAACCTCATTTAAATCAATATCCAGTCATGTGTTAAGGTAAATGGTATCATTTTTTTAATCATCATAAATGGTATTATTTTCTTACTTGTAAGGAATATCATATTCTTTCATCTTCTATTATTTAAACTTACTACGGTAAGGGATTATCATTCTTTGATTCTCGAAAATAATATCGTTTTTTCTTACTCATAAGATGTGTCATTTATTTCCAAGTATTAAATTGTGGAAATAACCTTACGGCGCGGATTACCGTCTATTAGTGAATAACCTTTCGTATTCATTCCTTATTAATCTCTGAGAATAACCTTATGGCGCGGATTACCGCCTGTTTGGTGAATAACTCTTCGTATTTAAATTTTATTAAATTGTAGGAATAACCTTATTGCGCGGATTACTACCTGTTGGTGAATAACCCTTTGTAAATTTCTTATTTATCTCTTGTAGAAATAATTTGTCTACACGAATTCTCACATGACACTTTTATTCTATATTCATTTGTAATATCATTTTCTTTCATATTCGTAAGTGATATTATTTTCCTTTATACTCATAAGAGATACCATCTTTTTCATCTTTCATTATTCAAACTTACTATAGTAAGGGATATTATTTTTTTTATACTCTTAACTTACTATGGTAAGTACTATTTGGTAAAGTTTCCTGAAATGATTATATATTCCTTAATAGTTTGTGCTTCATCTAATATCATTTCAACTGAACCTTCCTATTTTTCTAAACATTTCTATTGAACTGTAATCGTTATTCTGAACTGTGGATCTTGAATATCATTTTTGAATTTCACTCCACATCATGTTGACAATTTGAACATTATTTGAATCTGCACAAAGTAAACCTCTTATACTTATTGTTTATCCTGTTTCTTTTGTTCATTATTTATATCACTATTATTTGTACTAATCATCAAGAATCAAGCTGTTGTGAATATCTGTGGCCGGGGGCACAGATGCGATATAATTGTTGAGCAGATGATAGGTTAAAGGCAATATAATAGGTTACAGGTGATACATCTGTTCAGTGTCTTTTATGGCACGTGGTGAAAGTTCTCTTTGGCCCGTAGTGCAAAGATAAACTGTTGTTTGGTATGATTATGACCAAAGGCTGAATACTGGTATAATCATGACCGTTGGTGTTATATTGAATATATTTGGCCCGTAGTGCAAAGATGAACTATTGTTTGGTATGATTATGACCAAAGGCTGAATACTGGTATAATCATGACCGTTGGTGTTATATTGAATATCTTTGGCCTGTAGTGCAAAGATGAACTGTTGATTTATATGATTATGACTAGGAACTGTGAATTTGTATTATCATGACTAATGGTATTTCAGATGATAAAAGTTGATGATATTTTTCCTAAAAAGAGAAACGAGTGTACATTATAGTCTGCATTATTCTTCTAATAGATTGCTCATTCCGCTGCTATTATTAACCCGAACGTTGTTCAAGAATTTAACTGCAATTTTTGATATAAACCTTGTAGTCTATTGTATTCTATCAAGAACTCAACTGTTGAAGGCTAATGATAATTTATTCGTCATTATCTTAGTCATGATATTTCTTACTAGGCTATTTGCGCTCACCTTTTCTTGTTGTTCCATTGTTTTTCAACAGAAGATGAGAACGTAGCTGGGTCTAGCCGGGGGATGGAGTGAGAGTCCGAGGGATAGCTATTGTAATCTTCACGTGTTGTAAAATAGTGTGACAATAATAGTGAAGACTTAGTTGTGTATTATTATACACTGTATTGTTGAGCGTTAAACTATTTTGTAATAATTTTGTTGTAGTCTTTTTGACAACTCAAGTTTGGACTGTGTGGGCCCAAATTTGGGGGTGTCACAATAAATGTAAGAGAGTTAGAGAAAGGAAGAAATAAAAGAAAATACTCTAAGTGTGGGAGATCTTAGTGGAAGGAAGATGACAAGCTATAGTGGATCATCAAAGCCTTACAAAGTTTTTAGCTAAGAGGAAGAGAGCTACAAGAAGGTATATAATTTTCTTAACTTAAATATTTAGTTTTGATAATATATTTTGGTTATATAGAAAGAATATCATGCTTAGTTATGGGTGGATCTTGTGTGTGGGAACCATGTGGATTCCGAATGTATAAGGTGGTTTTGAAGGAGATTTTGTGTTTAGTCCATAGTTTGATATGTGAAAATGTATATGTGTTGAGCTTATGAAACTAACCTAAGAGATGACAATGGCTTTTAAGATTAATAACTTAAAAATGAGCATGTTAAACTTAAGATTTATAACTTATCTATTGAAGATCTATAAGATATGGAAATAACCTAAGGAGAATGGATGGAAAAGGAGTTAAAATGAAACTATGTTGAGTTTTGATGAAGATGTGCTTTGATGGTAAACCCTAAAACGTTGATCTAGTATATTGGTTAACAAATATTGTTAAAAATGTTAAATATCATGAAATGATGAAATTAATATGTTATGAGATAAGTTTGAACTTATTTGAGTGTAAGATAATCAATTTATCAAGGCTTGAACAAGTAGAATAAAAATCGGGAAAAAAAGTTAGGAAAATGATGAAAATTAGGGTTTCAAGTTTCTACAGAAGACGGTCGAGGCAAGCTCAGAGAGTGCCAGGGCCTGAACCTCTCCGCCAAATACGATCGGGACGCGTTCCCCAGGCCTATTAAGTCCGTCGGGGCATTAGACCAAAAACTCAGTTGGCCGGGTCTGGTCAATCCGGGTTGAACTGGGTCAATTCAGGTCGGACCAGAAAAATTAAAATAAATAAATAATAACAATAATAATAATAATAATAATAATAATAATAATAATAATAATAATAATAAATGAAAATAAATAATAATATTAAAGTAAGACATGATTAAACAAATAAAATAAATATTATTTTATTTGTGAAGAATGATGAATAACTAAAATAAATAATAAGCAAGGAATGAGTAAACAAATAAGGAAATAAAGAATTATTTTATTTATATAGATTAATGAATGAATAATAAATAATAAGAGATAATTAAACAAATTTAATAATAATAAGATTATTTTATTTGCGGGGACTAATAATAGAAATAGAGAATTAATTAAGCAAATAAGATAATGAGAAGGATTATTTTATTTGTAAGGATTAATAATAAATGATATTGAAAAATAAATATAATAGTGAGAGATGAAGAAAATAACAAGTGAACAAATAAAATAACATTATAAATTATTTTATTTGTAGGATCTAATTATAAAGAATTATGAATTAATGGTACACTAAATTATAAATCGACTTAAGTTTTTATGTAGGGTTCGATAAAAACTAATTGGTAGACTGAATTAAGACATATGTAGGTTAACCGGAGGACGTTAGCGTAGAGTTAAGCAAAGTGGATGAAGCAGACAAGTTCCTTTAACCTGTACATCGTTATTGTTCGTACAAGTATTTAAATGTTATATCTCTGAGAAGATAACCCGTATTGAATATGCCTATGTGTCCTTAAAGAATATTTTCTATGCTAAATTATTAAACATGACGCCTTGATAATCTACAATTGTATCTTCGAGAGATCTTTCAAGCATCAAGATGTTGACCCTGAATGTAAATTATGCATAAGATTATTTTGAGAAGTGAGTCTATGCCATTTGAATCAACAAGACAACTGATAAGATAAATTAATACTCAATTATATTTCTTGGAGAAAACTATCCAAACATATTGCCTTGGTGAAGACTCTTATGCTGAGATGAACAATTGATAGAGTTAAATTATATGATATTTTTATTCTCTAATACTTAGTTTTTATATTTATTGTATGCTAAATATTTAATTATTTAGCTTATCTTGGTTTTAATAGGTTTTATAGGGTTTTAGTTAATTTATGTTAATTTAGGTAATTTTATAGTATTTTTATATTTATTTTTAGTGTTTTAGGTGTTTTATTAATTATTATGTGTTTTTATTATTTTTATATTATTTTTATTTATTTTTAAATAATTTATATTTGTTTTTGTAGGAAAAATGAAGCTTAGGGGCATTTCAGTAATTTTCGGAAAAAGAGGCGACCGAGCAATACGCGCGGATGGATTGCCGAGCAGCGAAACGACGCCGTTTAATCAGAGCTTCCGCGCAATGCGCGCGATAGCGTGAACAGTCGCAAGAACGGAAACAAAATGACGTCGTTTGATGGCCAGTATCGCACAATGCGCGCGGCAGCGTGAGTTAACCGGGTCAAGAGGCGCGAAGGGCGTGTTTGTTTGACACGTTAATTGCCCAAAACAGATTATTTCGGGAATTTTGTTACTTTTTGATTCCAAATTGGATTTTAATTCCAACTAGGGTTAGGATAATAATTATTTTATTTTTTCTTTATTTTTAATTGTAAATCCTATTAGGGTTTGGACAAGTTAGGAGGTTTATGGAGCCTATAAATAGAGGGCTTGACACACAATGTAAGAGACAACTCTCATTAGAATAAAAATTCTCTCTTCTATTATTTAGTGTTCTCTATTATTATGAGTAGTTAATTTATTTTTCTTGGGTTAAGTGATTGAAGTCATCAAGATTTATACGCTGTGAGATCAAATTTATTTTAATTGTTCAATTTATATTTTGATTATTGAATATTCTTCTATGCTTAATTTTATGATTAGTTTGTTTAATTGCTAGGAGCGCTACTAGTTTATTATTCATATTAATCTACTACTATTTTTGAAGCAACTAAGTTTAATAATTGTTTTGCAGATCAAAAGATTATTTTATCTTAGGAAGAATATTCATCTAAATTAAATGCAAACACGTGGCTTGTGTTGTTTAGTTCAACGATCTCTCTAATTCTTTATGCTGCTATTAAATTAAATCTTTAGCACGTGCCGGAGGTTGTTTAATAGTAAGGGTATTTAGACCACGTGGCTCTACTTATCTAAAATTAAGGAGAGAGGAGAAAAATTATTCCACCTGCGAGTAATTCTTTCTACGTTGAATCTTCAAAATATTAATTGATTTATTCTTGCATCCGTGATCAGTTGTAAATTCTTGATGGTGGATTTTGACTTAAACCAATGTTTTTTTATTTTTATTTATTTCTTGCATATTTATTTTAGTTAATTTTATTTAAATTATTTCTTTAATTACAAAACCCCCCAATTCTTATTTACAAAAACATAAAATTAAATAATCATTCTCTGTGGGATTGACTCTTACTTGCACTACTACATATTTATTTTTCCAAAGTAAGATTTTATTTTTGGGTGCTTGCAACATCACACCAACAATCCTGAAAAAAGAAGAAGAAGGAATTACTTTATGTCGATGAATCTGACTCGCGCACTATAACTAAACGTTGTGCATAATGTAAGGTATGACAAGGCTGATCACCTCATGTACATGTTTTTTGAAGGGTTTTTTAGTAAAATATTGTTAATCCTTCTAGAGTTCATTAGTCCATAGTGACCACCCAGTAATGAATACGTTCTTACATTGAAATGTCAAAATTGTTCATTTATCAAATGTTTGAAAGTTACTCATCCATGAATCATTCAGAGTTTAAATTTCTTAGACTTTGAAATTATTGATAAATTTTCATTATTAACATTAATTGTTGAATGTCCTAAGATTATAACCCTTTGAACTTGAATATTGTTCATTATTTGTTTATATTTGTTGAGCTACTTGTTGCTCATTTTTCTTTTACATTACCTGTTTACGGTTAAGACTAAGAAAGTCGGTAACTCCTGTAAAGACAAGGGAAAGGCTAAGGCAACATAGAAGTTTAAGTTAAAGTTAGTATTTAAATTAAACATAAATTTTATGAACCTTTATGATCTTTTGTATTAGTTAAGTGATGTAATGTAAAGGTTATCAAAACCTGGGATATTATGTAAGCCTTAAGTGATGTAATTATTAATATTATTATGTAACAAATAGGTAGATTTATTTGATGGCTATATGGTATTGTGAGCACTGAATTCAAGGTAAAGGTACCTGTGAGGATCCGAATTTTTCAGGATTTATGTAATAATATCGAATGAGAATTTAATTGATAAAAATTATCAAGGTTGTTAAAGAAATTATTATATTATGTGAATTAAGGTATGTGATATGATTTAATTGATAAATTAAAGTTGTACAGAGATGACGATGATTTGTGTTGGTTTAGAAAAATTGAAAAGTAAATAAGTTGTTTAAAAATAATTTATGAAAGATAAGAAAAATGTCAGATAAAGGTACAATAAATGGTACAATTAAATTGTTATGAAAGTACAGAAATTATGATTTTAAATGAGGTTATATGATAATGTAAAATGTATGAATTAAATATGTATATATTTATCTATATACATTTGTATATTATATATGTGAATGTTTAATTGATAATCTTAAATTTCATTAATTATGGAAATAAAGGGATTAATAATTAAATTAATCCAAGTTTAAATAAAAAGTGAATGAGGGAGTTGGTAAAATTGTATGTGTTGATTTTAGAATTTATCAAGAATTTTGGAGGAGATTCAGAAATTAATTGAGAAGGAAAGGTAATTATATAAATTATATAATAACAAATTATATAATTTATATAAGGAAATTAAAATAAGGTATGAAGAAAATAATAATTATATAAATTATATAAGAATAATTATGTAATTTATATAAGATGATTAAATGGAATAAAGTTGGAGGAAATTAAGAAATTATTTAAAAAAAAGAATAATGTAATTATATAAATTATATAATATTAAATTATATAATTTATATAAGAAAAGTTAATGTGAATATTAAAGAAATTGAATTATAAATAAGAAAAAGGAATGTTTTAAGTTATTAAAAATTATATTTATGTATAATGAAATTATTATGACTTTTATGAAAGATAATATTTCGGAAACGTGAACATGTTAATGTAACATGTTGTCCAAGTAACGGAGTGAAAAATTATGAAAAATAATTTTTATAAGTTATATGAATTATTTTATGAATTTTGGAGGTATAAATTACCTTAAATGATTACATACATGTCATTATGCGTGTACAAAATTTGTCAAATAAAATACCCGAAAGGGTATTAATATTAATGATAAGTCATGTTATGAATTTTGGTGAATTAAAATAAATATTTTATATTTAGTATATAAAATATTTATTACATGTAATAATTACGTAATGTATTTAATTATTAATTTGCATGTTTGATTTTTATGGAAAATTCGAGAAGGAGAAAAAGTTGGCTGGCGTAGGATTTCTAAGTCCGTGGAAAAAATTTTAAGCAACTTATGAGATGGTTATAAAAGGAAAGCAAAAGAAAAGAAACAAGAAAGAAAAGAAAAAAGAAACAAAAAAGCAACATGTGTTTTTTCTTCTTCCTACACCACCACCCGCCACCTTCACTACCACCAACCGAGAGGTCTACCACCACCAAGAGGGAGAAAGAATTGGTGCTATCAAGATGATGAGAAGCTTCATGAGAAGGTTTACCAAGTGTTAGAAGGTTGATCGAGAAAGGGTTTTGAGCTAGCAATTAAATAAGTTGGATTTCCAGGCAAGTTCTTCAGTCCCTTTTATGTTAAATGTTGGAATGTTATGATATGAAATTCTTGTTTTAACTGCATACAAATTATGTGTTACATGATACGTGATTAATATGACCACAATGTGTATTTTGTGCAACGATATGAATATATTTGAGTTATATTGCTATAGTAAAAGCACAAGCACATGATGTATGACACACACCAAGCATGATAAAGTATGTGCTACGTGAAGTATAACTGTTGAACTTGCTGAGCCGTTGTGCTCATTACTTGTTTAATAAACATTTTTGCAGGCAATCAAATAAATTTCAAGAATACTGGATTAAATTAGAGATGAATTTCCTAGAAGGTGGGGAAATGTTATTGTTATATTTTTCATTCAATGTGGATACGTGTGTTAAGTTCTATTGATGTTATGTATGTACGGATATGTCGAATCCAGACAGAATGAGTAAAATTAAATTATGATTTGTAAATGTATGAGGTAAATGTTACGATAGAGAATTACGCAATGGTTAATTATGAATTATTAAACAAAGGATAATTGTGGAATTATAATCAACATTAAAATTAAAAGTTGAACTTTATGGTACATGAAGGAAAGAGAAAGTAAAGGTTGCGATCCATGGGACTATGATCGAAATGTAAGGATTTTAAATATCCAAATATTTTAATGCAATGATTAAAAGAAAAAGAAAAATTTATACCGAAAATTTGGTAATTGATGATATTGATATTAAATAATGGATCAATATAGGAGATTAAAGTTTTATTAACGAACCGAAATTTGGACGTTAAGGAAAGAATGAATAATAAATATGAAATTTAAGGTATTAAAGGGGGTCGAATTTCGGGGTCGTTACAGTTGGTATCAGAGCTAGAGGTTATAAACATTAGGTAAATGATACCTTAGGCCATAACCTAAGTAAGGAAGAGTAAAGATAGTTGAGTGTTCTGAAAACTCAAGCGTATAGTAAACTCGTGACTCCTGATTGTATGGTGGAGCCCCTTTAGCGAATGGGCGACTATGGCCTGACTAGGACAAGCTCCTCAACCATATGATTATGGTAAGTTCCTGAGTCCAAATACGTGATAAGTTTGATGAACATGGGGGGATTGAAATAGAAAGATGTAAGTTAAGAAATGCAGATTTCAGATATTAATTAAAGTAAAGGAGATATGAAAGAGATAAGATTATAAGGAAGAGATAAAGATGTTAAGAAAGAGCTGAACGAAGGCAGGGAATTGAGAAAATTTATAAGTTTAATTAAAAAATTTATTTGAAGGAATAATTGAAATGATTCAAAGATGAATCTCAAAGATAATCAGGGGACACCTGATTTAAGTAATAAAGATGACAAGGTAATCCAAAACGTATAGGAAGAGATCATAATAATATGATCAAGAACAGCGAGAGCATCGTACTACAATACGATTATGAGATAAGGGAAATGAGTAAGGAATGGATTGTAAAGCAAGGTCATGATGGGATCAAGTGAGAATGTGAAATAACAGAAAGACCTGTTAATGGTCAACAAGGTATAGCTTGATGCTATAAAGAGATATGGTACTATGAAATAGTACAAGAAGAATTCAGAGAATGATGAGACATGAATGACAGAAAGGTTATGATAAGGGGGTAGAAAGCTTGGGTACGAGATTTCAATTGAGAACTCATGTGGTGACTGAGTTGCACAATCCTTTGTATGGGCAGGGGATTTGTGTTTACTTAGTTACTATGTGATAATCATTGAAATGTTAGAGTCGCGCTAAGAGTTTTGATAGATAGATAATATTAAGTTTAGGCACGAGTTCTTAAAACTCATGCATGTGGTAAGTCCATGACTCATAATCGTATGGTATGTTTTGAGCCCCTCAGCATATGGATAGTCTTTGATTTGTTCTTAGACTACATATTGCTAGGACAAGCTTCTAAACTCATATTCTTGTGGTAAGTTTCTGGACTCATAATGTGTAGCAAGTTTGATGAACTATACGGGGGTATAGAAAAGCTGGAGTAGATAGAAATTTTAATATGATAAAGAATAATAGTCCTAGCAATAAATTTTATAATTAAATGAAGAAGCAGAAAGTGAATGTTAGGGAATTTAGGATATTCCCACTTTTCTAGCTTTGCTAGACTTCGAAATTTTTGGCCTCAAGCTAATTTGAAACGTATGTGCTTCTGAAAATGCAAATGAATTTTTAAGCGATTTAAAAAGTGTCTATGCTACTTGTTTCGGCTAGACAAAAATATTTTTAACATCAAAATGTATTTCAAAGAATCATCCACGCACCTTTTAGCCCAGTGCAGATGTGATGAATGACGGAATGCTCAACGTGTTGTTGAGACGGTGCGGTACTATTTCGTTATAAGATGATTCAACACCATAAAGTACGGTTTATGGTGTAGGAATTATTAACGACGAAATCCTCAACGGACTGTCAAAATGATGCGGTAACATGAAGTCATAAATGATTTTGATTTATAAAAGTATGTCAAAGCTATAAGTCTTTGCCATTTGACTCGGCTAGACGTTTTGAAAAGTTTTGACATGATGAATGTTTTAAAAATTTCTGCGGATTATAAAATGTTAGAGAAAGTCTATGCTAATTGATCTAGCTAGACAAGCGTTGAAGGAATATAAGTCTGAGCTATTGATTCAGCTAGACAAATTTTAACATATATTTATTGAATTCGTATTCTTTGAAGTTATATCAAATCAAATTCCTTTCGAACGAATTCTAAGGCTGAGATGAACAAAAAGATTAAGAATATTGCAGGTTGATCGAATGGTCACCTGGCATAGCAAGACACAGGCATTGCAGACTGATCATCTGGCGTGCCAATGTATGGTGAAACATCCATCACTTTAATGACAGATTGATCCACTGTCAGGGTTTGCAGTATGAAGTACTCGGGGAGCGAAGTACTGTAAACCGGGATAAGGGTTCATTCAGCATATCATGAAAGTTTTTCAAAATAAAAAAAAATTTGATTTCCTCTACTCTTATGAAGATTGGATGGTAGGATGGGGTAGTATTATTTAAATGTGAGTAATAATGAAAGCAATAATTGTGAAGTAAAGAAAGTATGAAATGTGATGGATTAGAAAATTTAATGTACAATGACTGCGAGAAAGGAAGGAAAGATAGATATGTGGAAAGAATACAAAAGAATTGTGTAAGTTACAAATGAGTGAGATATTAGTACATAGAAATTTCGAGGACGAAATTTTATGAAGGAGGGGTGAATGTGATACCCCAGGAATTATAAAATAATTCCAAATAAGGATTATGATAAATCAAGTAAAGGTTAGTATTTAAAATCTAATGAATGAATAATGGAAGTATTAAAGAATGAATTATGATATATGAAGAAGATTATGAATGTAAATTAAGAAGAAAAGGATGAATGAACAGAGTATAAGGAGGTGTAATAGAAGGTATGAAATAAGTTGGCTAAGTAAGGATAAGTACGATTAGAGAAAAAGAAAGTTTTCGAAAAATGAGAAACTATCTTGATAGGTACATCAAGAAATGAGTTAAAGTTTTATTAATCAAATTTTTAGAGAAATATGAATTGTACTATTATAAAGAAATTGTAAATTAAATATTCTGACAGTAATGACCATTATGAGGTTATCCATGTAAGTTATGGATATTAAAGAGGTAAAATATAATTATTATTGATCAAATTGTTATTTATCAAGATGAAGGTATAACAAGGTGCTATAAATAATATACGTATAATTATTACGACAATTATGATTCCGAGGACGGAATCCTGTTAAGGGGGGAAGAATGTGAGGATCCGAATTTTTCAGGATTTATGTAATAATATCGAATGAGAATTTAATTGATAAAAATTATCAAGGTTGTTAAAGAAATTATTATATTATGTGAATTAAGGTATGTGATATGATTTAATTGATAAATTAAAGTTGTACAGAGATGACGATGATTTGTGTTGGTTTAGAAAAATTGAAAAGTAAATAAGTTGTTTAAAAATAATTTATGAAAGATAAGAAAAATGTCAGATAAAGGTACAATAAATGGTACAATTAAATTGTTATGAAAGTACAGAAATTATGATTTTAAATGAGGTTATATGATAATGTAAAATGTATGAATTAAATATGTATATATTTATCTATATACATTTGTATATTATATATGTGAATGTTTAATTGATAATCTTAAATTTCATTAATTATGGAAATAAAGGGATTAATAATTAAATTAATCCAAGTTTAAATAAAAAGTGAATGAGGGAGTTGGTAAAATTGTATGTGTTGATTTTAGAATTTATCAAGAATTTTGGAGGAGATTCAGAAATTAATTGAGAAGGAAAGGTAATTATATAAATTATATAATAACAAATTATATAATTTATATAAGAAAATTAAAATAAGGTATGAAGAAAATAATAATTATATAAATTATATAAGAATAATTATGTAATTTATATAAGATGATTAAATGGAATAAAGTTGGAGGAAATTAAGAAATTATTTAAAAAAAAGAATAATGTAATTATATAAATTATATAATATTAAATTATATAATTTATATAAGAAAAGTTAATGTGAATATTAAAGAAATTGAATTATAAATAAGAAAAATGAATGTTTTAAGTTATTAAAAATTATATTTATGTATAATGAAATTATTATGACTTTTATGAAAGATAATATTTCGGAAACGTGAACATGTTAATGTAACATGTTGTCCAAGTAACGGAGTGAAAAATTATGAAAAATAATTTTTATAAGTTATATGAATTATTTTATGAATTTTGGAGGTATAAATTACCTTAAATGATTACATACATGTCATTATGCGTGTACAAAATTTGTCAAATAAAATACCCGAAAGGGTATTAATATTAATGATAAGTCATGTTATGAATTTTGGTGAATTAAAATAAATATTTTATATTTAGTATATAAAATATTTATTACATGTAATAATTACGTAATGTATTTAATTATTAATTTGCATGTTTGATTTTTATGGAAAATTCGAGAAGGAGAAAAAGTTGGCTGGCGTAGGATTTCTAAGTCCGTGGAAAAAATTTTAAGCAACTTATGAGATGGTTATAAAAGGAAAGCAAAAGAAAAGAAACAAGAAAGAAAAGAAAAAAGAAACAAAAAAGCAACATGTGTTTTTTCTTCTTCCTACACCACCACCCGCCACCTTCACTACCACCAACCGAGAGGTCTACCACCACCAAGAGGGAGAAAGAATTGGTGCTATCAAGATGATGAGAAGCTTCATGAGAAGGTTTACCAAGTGTTAGAAGGTTGATCGAGAAAGGGTTTTGAGCTAGCAATTAAATAAGTTGGATTTTCAGGCAAGTTCTTCAGTCCCTTTTATGTTAAATGTTGGAATGTTATGATATGAAATTCTTGTTTTAACTGCATACAAATTATGTGTTACATGATACGTGATTAATATGACCACAATGTGTATTTTGTGCAACGATATGAATATATTTGAGTTATATTGCTATAGTAAAAGCACAAGCACATGATGTATGACACACACCAAGCATGATAAAGTATGTGCTACGTGAAGTATAACTGTTGAACTTGCTGAGCCGTTGTGCTCATTACTTGCTTAATAAACATTTTTGCAGGCAATCAAATAAATTTCAAGAATACTGGATTAAATTAGAGATGAATTTCCTAGAAGGTGGGGAAATGTTATTGTTATATTTTTCATTCAATGTGGATACGTGTGTTAAGTTCTATTGATGTTATGTATGTGCGGATATGTCGAATCCAGACAGAATGAGTAAAATTAAATTATGATTTGTAAATGTATGAGGTAAATGTTACGATAGAGAATTACACAATGGTTAATTATGAATGATTAAACAAAGGATAATTGTGGAATTATAATCAACATTAAAATTAAAAGTTGAACTTTATGGTACATGAAGGAAAGAGAAAGTAAAGGTTGCGATCCTTGGGACTAGGATCGAAATGTAAGAATTTTAAATATCCAAATATTTTAATGCATTGATTAAAAGAAAAAGAAAAATTTATACCGAAAATTTGGTAATTGATGATATTGATATTAAATAATGGATCAATATAGGAGATTAAAGTTTTATTAACGAACCGAAATTTGGACGTTAAGGAAAGAATGAATAATAAATATGAAATTTAAGGTATTAAAGGGGGTCGAATTTCGGGGTCGTTACAGTACCTAAATTTGGGGACATCACAACTACAATACAGACACATGTCCTAAAAATTAGTAAGTAGATTGATCAACTGGGACAACTGAATTTTGTTATGGATGGAGGGTTGAGTCAAAATTTGATCTTACAGTGATTTACTGACTTCTTTTTATAATTGCTGTCAACTTCAACATTAATAAGCTAGACGTCAATTTATCTGATTTACTTAACATGTTGAAGACAACTAAGAGTCACTTTCTTTTCAAGAAAGACCAAGTATTACTGGTAGATGAATCTTCCAAGAAAAGGGAAGATGACTAAAGGTGTTTTTGAGGAGTTGAAAAAAGATAGAAGACAAAAGAAAGACACTAAACAATAGACATAAATAAAAGTGATCTTAAGGGTAAAGGAATTTGTTTTTATTACGATAAGCTGAAAAAATAAAAAAGGAACTGCAAGGAGTATGTTGCAATGGTTAAGCAGAAGAAACTTGGTGAAGTTTCTACTACAAACTTACACTGCAAAAAAATGGTCATTTGGCAACGATTTTTCGGACGACGACTTATAAAGTCGTTGCTAAAAATGTATGTTTAGCAACGAAGTTTGTCCTTCGTTGTAGATTGTTAAAGGCTTTCATTTTTTGCAACGAAATTCATAAGTCGTTACGAATTTTCATTGACAATTCGTTGACAGGAAAAAAATTCGTTAGCAATTCGTTGCAAAATTTTCAGCCACTTGATTCCTCTTTATCATGGGCAACGAAAGTTTTTTTGTTGCAATATTTCGTTGCCTAATATAGACCACATTCGTTGGCAATAATTTTTATTTTTTGTTGCATATTTTATATAGCTTTTTGCAACGACTATTAAAATGTTGTCTTAAATTAAAATAATCCCAATAAGCATGTTTTTGGAAAACCATATCTAGTATTTGGAGATTTGTCAAAAAATATTCGTATTTAGCATTTGAAAATTATGTCCAAATACAGAACATATTCATTTTTGTTTTTTATTCGAATAAATAAATTATTCAAATATTCGAATTCGAATATCAATCACCTAAATAACCAATTTATTTATAAAAAGTAAAAAAATAAAATAATGACCAATTACTTTCAAATCACAACCATTTAAAGTCGTAAAAATACATATCATAAAGGGGAGACATATTAAATACATCATCATTCATAATTGATAATAAAAATCAATTAAAATTTACTAATATAAATTGTACATATAAACTATGTATAAATTATACATATAAATTGTTCCATATATATATATATATATATATATATATATATATATATATATATATATATATATATATATTTGCTAAATTTAAATGTATATAAAAGAAAAGAGATACATATGATAATTGGATTTTATTATTATTTATTGAATATTTTTAGACTTAATTATTGTGAGTTCTTAAGATTTTAGGTGCTTTATTTATTATTATGCATTATTATTATTTATATTATTTATATTTGTTTTTAATTTTATTTTGTAGGTATATTAAAGTGTAATGACAATTATGTAAATAAGCAATTGTCCTGATGGCATTTTGGTAAATAACGGGGTCAATGACAAAATCGTAAATAACAAGATTGAAGTCAGGCGCGCCTGGCGCGCATGAGTTTCTAACTAGAGGCAAAGCAACGTCGTTTCTGGCAGTATAAAGAATTAAGTCCCGAACAATGCGCGGGTGGCTATTATTTAGTTGCTTCAGTGACTAAACAACGCCGTTTCGCAGATTCCATCAGAAGGAATTATCGCGCCATGCGCGCAATGCAGCAGTTTAATTGGTCAAAGGATCAGGGGGCGTGTTTGGCAGTTACGAAATTGCATCAATTCAGGATTATTTCATATTTTTGGCATTATTTTTATTTCGATTTGGATTTTAATTCTACTTTTGATTAGAATTATTAATGTAGTTCTATAAATACACTATAAGACTCTAATTTTCAGTATATTAACATATTATTAACATAGTTTAAAATAGTTAAGAGTATGATTTTATTATTTTTGAGGCAGATATTAGTTTAGCATTATTTTTCTTAAAATCTATTAATCACAATTTAGATTTTTTCTTTCGCAAACTTGAGATGGTACGTGGATGTTTGTGAAGGAATCCATTCCTTCACATAAGGAGTTTTCTAGCGAGGGAACAGTGAAGGAATTTTGTTTACTAACAATATAATTATTAGTGAAAGATACATCATTCATAATTTATATTTATATTTTTCACAATATTAAGGTGTCAGAAGGACATTTGGCACCAATTTATGATAAAAATTTGCGAAGACAACTATTATTAATGAAGAAATTATTACTAGCTATATATTATTGTTGACAGTTTTTTTGCAAGAAATAAAATTGGTCATTTTTTGTTCAAAATAATTATTTTAGAATTAAGTGTGACGAATATAAATACATTTAGTTTTTTTTATAATAAAACATTAAAATTTAATAATATGTTTTAAATAGTTTACAATATCAACTATTTTTTTAATAAAGTAAATAAAAATACAATAATTTAAACTTTAAAATTTTATAGATTGATCATGAAAAAAAAGTATAAGACTCTTTTATAGAATAGACCATAAATCCTAAAAATTTACTCATTTATTTTGCCAAAAGAGTTAAGTTTAAATTTGTTCTTAGTTAATTTATGATATCCTACAACTCAAATTACAATATAATTAATTTAATTAAATAAATTTTTTATTGCTAATAATATTTTTTAAATACTTTAAGATACTAATTAATGCATTAAATAAAATATTAAGTCACAATAATTTAACTTAATATTATAAATTGACCATGAAAAAGTTTATATTAATTAAGACTGTTCTTGTGTGGAACACATCAACGCCGAATTCGGTCTCTTAGTCAAGACTCCTGGTCTCTGCTTTTCTCTTTCTCACTTTTTTTTTTTTTTTTTTTTTTTTTTTGCAATTTGAGTAGAATTTTAATAATTTTGACTTTATTAAGATTGGATCCCTATGAGTAGTAGTCTTAACCCAAAACCCCCAAATCGCCTTAGCGACTCCGCCTCTTCCCGACTATGGCTCCGGTCTCTCCGCGTCTCCGTTTTTATCACATTCTGTGTCGTCTGCTTCATAACTCTGATCCATTCCCAGGTCAGGGGTGTTGGTGTCGGTGTCTGATCGTGAGGAGATATCGAATCCACATCTTTGCTTTGTCTGTCCGTTAGAGATCTCAAGATCTCTCCTTTTCCCCTCTTTTACAAATTCAAATTTACACATAAAAAGAAACCTATCAATTCAGACCCATAGAGCGAAAGATATTAAGTTTTATAAATTAGGGATTTGGGCAGCTTGGAGTTGAGGAATTTTGGGTTTATGTGCAAGAAATAATATAATTGGGTTCGGACAGTGTTGACTGAATTCTAATGAAGAATTGCTCGAAATAGGGGATAGAATCGGGCTTGGTGGTGGGATTTAGAGGTTTGTTTACGGTCAAAGCTTCTTAGAATTTTCAATGAGAATGTTGGAGAAATTGGTGTAAAGTGAAATTGAATTTTTGCCAAACTGCGTGCTTGCTTGATTTTTGAGGTATATTGCTATATATGCCCATCTTTATTTCCTATTATTCTGTTTAATTAGGATTCCTAAAATTGGATTTTATGTTTTTCTCGGAATTACCAAATACGTATTTTGCTTGAATTGGGTTATCAATTTTTGAACACAGAAATCCTTGCCTCTTATGTGAAGACAGAAATTGAGATGTGGCTCGGAAACAGTGATACTCTTCTTTTGTTCACAAAAGTGGGGTAGAAATTTGCAAGTAGCAGATTAAGTGAAACCTTTTCAGATTTTTTTTGGTTAGTCTTGGCTTGTTTGACAAGGTAGGCCATAAAAACGTAAATTATTTGGCGTAGGAATTGGACTTGGATTCATATTTAGAGGATCCTAGGTTCCTAAGTATTTATGTATGTATTTGTAAAAGTGTGTATAGACACACAGAGAGAGGAAATCTTCAGCCCTTTCATTTGGCTTGAATTTAGAATTGGACTTGGATTCATATTTAGAGGATCCTAGGTTCCTAAGTATTTATGTATGTATTTGTAAAAGTGTGTATAGACACAGAGAGAGAGAGGAAATCTTGAGCCCTTTCATTTGGCTTGAATTTAGAATTGGACTTGGATTCATATTTAGAGGATCCTAGGTTCCTAAGTATTTATGTATGTATTTGTACAAGTGTGTATAGACACAGAGAGAGAGAGGAAATCTTGAGCCCTTTCATTTGGCTTGAATTTATGTTTTCTTTAATGATGTGGACATATTTTAACATTTATAAATAGCGTTTCTGTTGTATTTTCAGCAGTTAAGTGGAACCCTGTAGAGCACTTTCTAAAATGTCCTTTATAATTTCACAAAAATAATCAATATAAAAGGTGTTAAGTAATCTCTAATTTTAATCTCCCTAACTTACAAGACTACATGAACCCAAGGCTGTATTTCCTTCAATTTTCATGCTGTAGCTTAGCATAAATTTATTTAAGACATCATCTTTTTGCTTTGGAGTTTGGATTAGACAAAAAAGAATTCTCGTGTATTTTGTGTTGAAATACCTAAAGTTAAGTGAACCGCATTTTCTGAAGCCAAGCATTTGTTTGTTCCCTTTCCTGTGAAAAGCTATAATCTGTTTATTGTTTAGGTGTGCTCTTCCAATATATTTTTAAAATGAAACAGTTTTTGTGGAACCGATGAAGTAATGGGTTCTTTACATTACTATACAACAATTATAAAGTAATTACAACAATAGTACAAGCATAACATAATTACAAAAATAACAAAAAACACATATCATGTAATATATTTTAATTAAAAATATAAAATTTGAACTGCTGAAATCAAGGAGGAGTGCGGCAATTACAAAAAAATATATTAACCAAAAAACACATTCCTTCAAAATATAAAAACGAAAAAGAGTCGGATAAACATAAAGAAAGAATCCAGAAAACTTGAATCATTTGGAAACCAACATTGACGGCAAACTTGAAGTTCTTGATACATCCATTGACAGCAATTTCGAAGAGTGTAAACCGCCATTAACGAAAAGCTTGAAGCCGAATCTGGTAAATAACCCAAAAATTAGATTTCCGATGATGTTGGATTACCTTCATATAAAGCATCGATTACATTCGAGTTTTATTCCAAGCAAATTTCAGCAATTCGTGCATGATTGTGATAGTTTAGTGTGTAAGAAAATTTTATAGAAACTGTTTACCTCATGATTGCTTAATTAATTGTACTAATTTGGTTTCTGTAGACATTATATTTGGTCGCCATTATTTGATGATTGTAAGTCTTAGTTTGTAAGCATATCGTCGTAAACATTGTATCAGAGTGATTATTTCTTAGTACAATTATTTTTGGTTACTACATACATCTTATTTGATTACCTTCATACGTTTGTTTGGTTACCTTGACATACAAAAATACAGTATATGTGTAATAAATATAGTGACAACCTACATATGATTGTTTGGTCACTTCATGATGTGTTACATAATAGTACTAAAGTGGATACATAATACATTATATTTGGTCATCAATGTTTGCTGATCTTACTTGTTTAGTTTATAACCAAATTTGTTGAAAATTTGTTGCAGAGTAATGATTTCTTAGTATAATTAATTTGGTTACTATATATCTGTTATTTAGTTACCATCATATGTTTGTTTGGTAACCTTAACATAAACAATGCAATTTATTTATAATAAACAGATTGTTGGACTTATGTTTGTTTGGTCACTTCTTAATTGAGTACTTAATAGTACTAATTTTGTTACTGTTTACATTACATTTGGTCACTATTGGTTGATGATTGTATTTGTTTACTTTGTAAACAGATTGGTTGAACATTTGTTTCGGATTAATTCTTTATTAATACAATTAATTTTGTATCTATATGCATGACATATGGTTATCATTATATGTGTGTTTGGATATTTTCATATAAACAATACATTTTATGTATAATAAACAGATCGAATTCCTTCAAATGTTTGTCTGGTTAGTTAATTATTGATTAATTTATATTACTAATTTGGTTAATTTGTACATTACATTTGGTCACCATTGTTTGATTATTGAGCTTGGTTACTTTATAAACAAAATTATTTATCATTTTATTAGTTTGTAAGCAGAGTGATTGAACATTTGTTTCAAATTAGTAATTTCTTAATACATTAACTCAGGTTATTTTTTACTTGTTATTTGGTTACCATCATATGTTTCTTTAGTTACCTTAACAAACACAACACAATTTATGTATAATATACAGATTTGTGTATTGCATATGTTTGTTAGTTTACCTCATTTTTACTATATATAGCTCATTTTATAACCTTTGACATTAACACATTACTTTTAATGTTTTAGTTATCACAGAATGGAGATGATTCCGGTTGTATTTTATTTTAACGGAATGTGGTCTGACATTAGCCATTATGAAAATTTTGAAGTTTCCGGCATACTAGTCCCAGAAACTTGTAGTTTCACACAATTACACGACTTGATAGGCAGTGCATTAAGGATAGACACCAACACAACAAAACTGCCAATCAAATTTCATATTAGAAGCAACATTCCACCAATCAGTATATCAGACGAAGCAACCTTCAGATTCTTTATGGAAGTGGTTAGAAAAGCAGATGAACAAGGGCAATTTCCACTTATAGTAGAAAAGTTGTACATCAATAGAGGCATTACAACATTACAGGGTTCGAGGAATGTCGAAGAACACATTAACCAAGCTGAAAGTCCAGTACGATCAACACAATGGAATTCACAGCTTATACCACTATCTTATCACCAAATTGGAACCCAGTATGTTGACCATCTTGCAATAGAAGCTATTAATCAAGGACAAAGCAGTCAACGAGACTTAGCATATTATGAAGATCAATCTGATGAGGTTATATCCGATCCGCATGGAGTAGATGTGAAAGTACATCAAACTTTCAAAGACAAAAAAATATTATCACAAGCAATAAAACTACATTCCATCAGGCAAAATCGACAACACAAGGTTGATAGGAGTAGCTGTAGAGACTATGTCCTAATCTGTGTTAAAAATGAAAGTTGCAGTTGAAAGTTGAGAGCATCAAAAATTCGAAAGACCAGTATGTTCAAGGTGAGATACTTTAATGATACATACACGTGTTCGTTCGACATACTTATGGGAGATCACAGACAAGCTAACAGTGACTTGGTTAGTCAATGCATAATGTATAGATTAACAGATCCGAAGAAGATATACACACCAACGGATATTATGGAAGACATGATTACAAAATATAACGTGTCTATATCTTACCAAAAAGCATGGAGATCAAAGGAGAAAGCGTTGGAAAAAGTAAGAGGAAATCCACATGACTACTCTTTGATCCCATCATGGTTGTACATGTTAGAAAAAACAAATCCAGGTAATGTTACTTTTTAGTACTTGATTGGTAACCCAATGAAAACTAAAATGACTACCTCTTTATTAAGTGTTGGTTACCAACTGAACTGTAACAAAATTATACCCACTGTTTTTAGCTGCTAATCACTATTTCCGTAAATATGATATAAGGTTCAGTCACAGCCCTTGAGTTGGAAACTAATGGACGTTTCAAGTATCTATTCTTTGCCATAGGAGCATCAATTGAAGCATGGCATCATTGCTTCCCAATTATTGTGATTGATGGAACATTCTTACAATGAACCTACGGTGGGACACTCCTCATAGCAAGCACACAAGATGCAAACAGAAACATTATTCCGATTGCTTTTGCAGTAGTTGACAGCGAAAATGAATTATCATGGAGATGGTTTTTCATCAATTTAAGAAAAGTTTGTGGAGTTAGGGAAGGACAATGCATTATTTCAGATAGACATGAAGCCATTGTTCAAGGACTGAACTTTGTGTTCCCCGATGTCATGCATGGTTCATGTACATATCATGTATTGAAGAATATTAAAAACAGATTCAAAAAAAGTGGAGAAGAAGTCAAAAAAGCATACAACGGGGCTTGTAGATCATACACTATTGAGGAATTCAATAGAAATATAGCTGACCTTGATGCAATTGATGTTAGAATACGGACATATTTGGAGATAGAGGTTACGTTGGAGAAATGCACAAGGCTTCATGGGGCTGTAAGCAGGTACTCAACAATGACTTCGAACACTGCAGAATCTATAAACAATGCAATCAAGGGAATTAGGGGACTTCCAATTACCACAATGATCGAATGCCTCCATTGTATGGTTCAGAGATGGTATTTCACACACAAACAAGAAGCCATATCAACATTCACGACCCTTTCTACAACAGCAGAGAGAATACTACAGTCTAACATCATGGAATCAAAAAAACATAAGGTAACTAATACTACTTTTACCTTATTACATACATGTTTATTAAAAGTATCAAATGTACTTTGAAACCATATAATCCATTATTGGTCACCTGTATAAGTTTAAAAATAATTCCAACAGTCTATATACGTTCCATTATTCAGATTTAACAAAAAGTAAAATTTGATACTTAATAACAACAACCACGCAATTTGTTGCAGGTTGAGACGTCTAACCTCGTGATTTTCACCGTTTACGATACTACCAAACAGTTTATTGTGGACATGGAATGAAAGACATGTACATGCAATAAATTCCAGTACCACGAGATGCCCTGTCCATACGCTGCTGCTATTATAAGCAAAAGAAATTTGAGCTGTTATGATTTTTACTTAAAAAAATACTCAAAAACAACTTTGGTAGACACGTATTCAACTTCTATCTTCCCATTAGATGACATGGATAACTGGGACGTGCCAGAAAAAATAAGAAGCATTTGTGTAAAACCACCGAATACAAGAAGACCTGCTGGAAGACCGAAGATAGGGAGGTACAAGCATGGATCAGAAATCAAAATTCAAAACTGTTGCAACAGGTGTCAAGAAAAAGGACACAATAGGAAAACATGTACAAATCCAACAATTTTACGACCAAAAACTGGTTTGAAGTAGTACATAAGCAACAAAACTGTATGTTAAATAAACTGGGTTATAAATGAAAACTGGTTACCCACAAAACAAAGTACGGTTACTTGTGTATGAATGTTTGGTTACCAAGTTTATTATGTTTAATAAACAAATAATCTCACGTCATCACACACGTTGCATGATTACAAACATATTAATGTTTAATTAGATAAACATTTATTAAACCCAAAATCTTCTATTTTTCCCTTCTTATATTACATAGTGGGTAAACAAATGTATTCCATTATATGTAAAGAAAACAAAATACATTTAACTCCTATTAAATGTACTTAATTTTCTTAAAGGATATCTATTTACACACATAACATAGTATAGTTACATATGTACAACTCTTTGGTTACCAAATGTATACAATATAAATTTGTTAATGAAAATGGATGTTGACTTAACTCATTATCTGGTTACCTAAATGACATAATTTTCTTACCTTTGTATAAATGTTTTCCAACCAATATAATACTGCTTAATAATCATACAGTAAGCTTTAACATAAGGTACAAAAGGAGAAGAAACAGGAGCATTAACAAATACTACCTAGACTTGCTTTATTGCTCATAACCTCATTAAATTTCGTTGACTAAAACTACATATTTGGTTACCAATTCACTGATATAATCTTAACAATGTTGGCTAACACAAATTTGAATTACAAAAAATGAATTATAATTAACACTTAATAAAGAATACCTTTATCAAAAAATATTTCATTTATATGTTTTGGTTACGTATAATTGTAAGGTTAACAATTTCATTTCCGTACTGAATTGAAAATGGTTACCCAGAAATATTATTCTGGATACCATTGAACAAACAAAAAAGAATTTTTTCTTATTTTTTAAGATACCTGTCATTGCAGCGGTAATCATTGTAATAAATAAATATGCAGCATCAAGACAATATATAAATGACATTATATCATAATGTAGAAATCAAATGAAAGTAACAAAATAATAACATAAATATTTTTCTAGTAACCTTCGTACAACTGTTTGGCTACAATTCGAAAATAAAGAAATATTAACAAATTACAAGGAAGAAACATAGTAGAAATTATCTAATCATCTTGCACAAATCTCCCTGGATGTTCTGTATCAGACTCATAACCCTCAATTTGCTTGTTCCGAACTTGCAAGTAGAGGTTTACACACAATTTCTTCCTGTATTGCGAAATAGGAAATGGGTTTGGAAATTCTCTAAACTTCTGGTGAAGAACATATTCCGCAAAACAAACTGTGAACATTCCACAATCACTGGAAAAGAAGTTTTAAAAAAAAAAAGTCAGAACATCAAGCATTGGACATCAAATAATTAAATAGTTTGAAACAGAATAAACCTTACCCCTCAACTTGTACAGGCATTCCTTCAGCAAATTCAAGTTCGATAAGATCATTCTCCCCCTTTTGAATATATTGTTCACTTGATAGATCAATATCTGTCCTAGCCTTCCAAAATCCACATTTTGTTAACATCATAGGAAGCAAAAAAATGTAAGCCTCACAAGCATCAGAAATATTTGTCCGCATGAATGACCTGGTCGGTTGAAGTGAATTGTAAACGACTAGACGTCTACGATGAACATCGAATACCAACAAAAACTAATGCTCAAGATCACTCATATGAATGGGGAACAAAACGTAATCAACGTTAACCCATGGTGTGTTCACATCCATAATAAATCCATGAATGTATTCCGTAACATCACCATCCTCAGACAATATATTTGGATCTTGATTATGTCTATGAAATTTATCAAATAACGCATTAAAGTTCATATTAAACCAAGTATCCGTGGTAGTGGCTCTGATGTGAATATTGTTAGAGTGTTTAGCCAATTTTCTGAGATAGTACAACAATATGTCGATATGCTACAAAAAAAATAAAAAAAACACATTAGATCTTCATATTCAACTGCAAAAAAATAAATTGTGGTATTAGTAACCAACAATATCAATCCGGGTAAACAAACACATGTAAACAAAGATTTATTCATATAATTAGTAGTTAACATACATTGAAAACACTGGTTAAAACAAACGGTAACATTATTACTCGAATTAACTGACTAATAACCATCACTAACAACAGTGGTAACCAACAATATTAACTATGTTAATACTACCTTAGCCACACTCAATATATACTTGAAAGCAGTAACATACAGCCGGGAAATTAAATGGTGTTTGAAAAGCAATAACTATGCTAATACGACAATGGAAAAACTGATTACAAACAATGGCAACATTGTTTACTAAAAATGACAACACTGGTAACCAACAAGAACAAAATTAGAAACTAACAAATAAAACTACATTAACCAATCCAATGTATAAAAATAATTGCCCTGGTGTATACTAACAATGGCAACATAAGTAACAAACAAGCTAAACATTAGTAACTAATATTATCAAACTAGGTAACCAAAACATATAAATGAATTTACCACGTATAATTATTACTTAACACACAACATCAACACTAGTAATAACAAATAAATACACTGCTAACCAACAATTGCAATATGGTAACCAGAATTTTCATCAATGGTAACAAACACAATTAACTATGTTAATAGAACACTATAAACAATTGTAACCGACAATATCAATAATAGTAACCAACAATGTCAAAACAAATTAACTAACAAGGGCAATCATGTTAACTAACAATGACAACACTGCTAATCCAACAATGGCAACACTGCTAACTAAGAAATTAAAACACTGTTAACCAACAAGGGAATCATTATTAATCAAAAAAGGCTAAATATGATAACCAATCTATATTATATAAAAAAAAACAAATAACCAAGGCATAATTCATAAATAATTTAGTACTATATAATATAAAATTAAAAAACAATAAACTCACATCATTATCAAGCCACTGTCCCGGAGTCTTAAGTTTGTAAAACCACATCTTAGATGATATTACTATAGATCCAAAACTGAAGGGGGGCTCGATCTTGTTACGTGCTCCAGAAAATTTATCAATCCTTCAATATTAGTAAAATAAAACAAAATATTATTTTTTTTTTAAAAATTAAATTACTCATCAACTACAAATAACATACATTTTTCTGTTATTCATACCAATCTTGAACCACTGATCAAACAGGGAATCTTCAGACCTAGATGGCATTCCCATACAAACATTGGGAAATGCAGAAACAGCTCTGCGTACTTTAGAATGACTCACAACAGAAGAAGATGAAGCAGAAGAACCAAAATTCGTCGTATATGGAGACCTCATAGCAACACCCATCACATGAACACGAACAGGTTTTTCACGAGATTTAAAAGCATTCTTTTCCACTTCAATACATTGAACAATATCCTGAGTTGAAAGAATCATCTCATCAATCGCCGAGTCGTTCTTTACCTCTATGTTACCAACCTTAAGCAACTGACAAAAAAATAAAAACAAATAAAATTACAAGTCCAACTACAAACTACAAAATTACTAACAATAACTACAAAATTGTAACGAATAAACCAGTCCAACGTAGTAAGGTAACTAAATTTAACAAACAACACAAACCTGAACAACAACTTCTTTCCCCATAGCACCGCTTTAATTGTCCAAACTTGTTTCTTCATTGTTTTTGCAATCCTGAAAAAACAAATACAATTAATACTAAAAGACACATAAAAATATAAATAAAAAAACATGTATTCAACTTTGTCATCCTCGAAATCATTGCAAAAACCACTCATACCACCATCCCCATCACAACGAACATCACCATCATCATCTCTGTTATTACCACCACCAATGTCAGCAACTTCATCTTCATCATTATTATGATGCCTATCAACATCCTCATTTCCACCCACACCAACATGAACATCAAAAGGCTTTGTCAAAATTGACCTAATGTCATCACAAATCTTAGAACGAAAGACTTCCAAATCATTTTTCAAATTAACCCCAAGCTTCTCAACTTCTTTCTTGACTTCAGTCAACTTTTCTTCCAACGGTCTAACACGTGCATCAACAACATTTTTAATATCATCAAGGGTATAACAACTATCTCCACCCATTTTGGTTTCACCCCCTTTAACGGCATCAACTTTAACAGCAGTAAAATACCCAGACTGAAAATGAAATCCATCCAAATTCAATTGCTCCTTCTCAGAAGCCATAGGGCTGATTAATTGAATCATCAACTGAAACAAATACAAAACATTAACTAAGGCATCTATAAAGACATTGAACATTTAAAATAAAATAAAAATACAGCAATAACAATATATAAATATAAGTAACCAACATTATATACAAAGGTAACCAAATATAATGTAATATGTAACCAACATCCTTTGGTGTACCAAAAACCAAATCATGCAGCCTTCCCCAACTCCTTCCATCTAAATAACCTAACATCTGAAAGCCTATTATCAATGCAGAAACCCTTAACCTTCAGGCTAGGAATGGTTTCAAACAAGAAAACTTGAAACACATATGGTACTCCGTTCAATTTATACAATTTACAATAATTGTCTTTGAAAAAATTATATTCAACCCTACCCTTACTGCCCTTAGTTAATTGTCCCTTCAAAGCAATGGATAATGACCTCTTTGTCATCTCATATGCAATTTTCCCCCAGGGATAACTGTTGAGGTCTCCATAAGAAATGTAGTTAAGCAATACCTCGTCCACATGATTTTCCGAAACAGATGTTAGGAGAAAATTGAATTCCAACAATATGGCAGACATCCTCGCCGCCTTCTCATCATCATCAAACACAGCAGCCCGATACACCCTCCCGATACTGCTGCGCGTCACTACCTCACCCCTAAAAAACTTTTCAACCAACTGATTCTCCCTCCCCCTAAATACTGAAATATCTTCATCCCCTTGACCACGCAGACCAGAAATCAAACAAAACTCGAGTAACCCAAATCTTACCCGTGTCTCACCAAACATAAACCACATCTCACCCTTATCGGTTTGGTAAACCTCCCTCACCAATGCCTGATGTATTAACTGAGAAAACATCATGGTCTCTCCAAGATTTATAAAGTTTCCAAAACACGACGACTTAAACATCTCCATCTGAGAAGCAAACAATTTTTGCATGATCAGATTGCACACCTCCATATCGGACCAATAAACAATTTTTCCATTGAAATTTCGATGATACTCGTCGTAGTACAAATCCCAAATCTGCAAAATACAAATCATTAGCAAAAAAATAAGAAATAATGACCACAAACCAAAAACTTTAGAATATTAAAAAAAAATTAAAGAACTGTCAACAAATAAGGTTTCCAAACATTTAAAAAATAAAAAAAAAACACACCTTCATATATTTTTGACTTCTAAAAATATTATTCGAATTTGTATTTGCCGCATAATCTTGAACTTCATTACCAACTTTAACTGGCTCAACTTCGAAATCAGAATCTGGAACAATCAATTCATTGCTCTTTTTTACAAAATGTCTCCTCTTTGAAGGATTAACCGAATAATCAGCCTCCTTATTTCTTTTACATGTTTTAACCTTCCCATCATTCTTCTTTTCACCGACCATCACAATGTTATTTTTTTTATAAACCATCCTATACAAAATGAAACGAAATAACACAAGAACACAGATTCAAAATATAAAAATGTTACGTGAAAATTATAACATTGTAAATACAAAAATACAAAGTTAAACTAAGTAACCAATTACTAACATGAATTATTACGTATAACAAAAAAAAAATATGAAACTCCAAAATATCATTTCCAATAGTATGTCACAATTAGCTGACATGCAACTACTTTCTCCTTCCTAAAATAAAGCCTCAAAATACAATCAATAAAACACACCAAAACCCAAATAAACACCACGAGTACAGGATGGTAAAGTTTCTGGCTTCAAAATCTTTCACATGATTTCTTTGATTGGTTAATTTTAGACAGGATCTCATTACTGAAATTACTTCCAACCATTTGATCATTTGGAATGTTAGGTTTCTTTCATTTGGTGGTGTTGTCCCATACAGACCTATGGAAGACCTTGCTTTCGCAGTGGCACGCTTTTATCAGAGAGGAGGCACCTTTCAAAATTATTACATGGTATTGCAGCTTGTAGGTCTTATGGAAGTTCTTAAATAATCATAATTGCCACTATGAACCAATTAAGACTGAAACTCTGAATTGACACGATAATGAACTTACATAGCGAAGTTATTTTGGTTGCCTGTAACAGTACCATGGGGGAACTAACTTCGGCCGCACTACGGGTGGACCCTTTATTGCTACCAGCTATGATTATGATGCTCCAATAGACGAGTACGGTACGCTTTTAGATCATCTATTAATATTTTAAATATTTTTACTGCCTGATAGGATACAAACCTAAGCCATGTAGTTCTCGTACACAAATGCAACTACTGGTCATAATTTTCTCATTAATGCGCAAACCTAACTAGAATTTTCATCTACAAAGTTTCTGCAAATTTCTAGTTTTTGAACTAGTTATAACTTGTCCACATGCTATTCTTGAGAAAGTGAAACACAACAGACCGTAGTTGTTCTTCTATTATTAGTCTATCCATTACAAAGAATTATATTTCCTTAATCTTTATATATGATATAAAACTGTGCTTTAAATATTTGGCAGGGTTTAGCATTTTCCTTGTGTGTTGCAGGACTTCTCAGACAACCTAAATGGGGTCACCTAAAAGATCTGCACAAGGCCATAAAACTGTGCGAAGAAGCATTGGTGGCAACAGATCCAACAACCATTTCTCTTGGTTCAAACCTAGAGGTATGCATGTACTTGTATACTTCTTGATCAATGCTGATCAAAATGGACAAGTTATTTCTAATAGATATTTGATTAATATGGTTGAAGAGCAATAAATTCTTCTCAGTTTCACATTGTACATAAGCAGATTCTGTGCTGAACTTATTTAGCGTATCCACATACTTCCTTTTTCTCATCTTAATCAAATGACCGGTGCCTGTGACTGTTTAGGAGTTCTACCACATAAGTGAGTATAAAATAGGCATAAGATAAACAATGGTGTTCTGCACGTTAATGAGCATGAACCTTCTACTTGATAAGCTTATGCATTTACTTTGTTACTCCTTTTTGTAATATTCTGGTATCCGTATGTACTCAAATTGTTTAATACACACGAAACAACTCAAACAGTATTCATTGTAACTTTTTAAGTGCATGAATTGAGTTCAACGCTCCAATGTTTATCTGTATACTTGATAAAGGTAGTGCGGAATAGTTGGATTTTCAGACCTTAGGAAAAGGAAAATGAAGACCACGTCCAATATGGTTGTAAGAAAAGCCAAATGATAACATTACACTAGTGAAGCATGTCTGTTCAATAATGCGTTTGACCATTATGAGTAATCATTTTCATAGTTCTTTTCGAGATCTTGAAGCTTAAATAGTTAAAAAGGATGTTTTGAAACTGGAATTGAGTTCAACGCTCCAATGTTTATCTGTATACTTGATAAAGGTAGTGCGGAATAGTTGGATTTTCAGACCTTAGGAAAAGGAAAATGAAGACCACGTCCAATATGGTTGTAAGAAAAGCCAAATGATAACATTACACTAGTGAAGCATGTCTGTTCAATAATGCGTTTGACCATTATGAGTAATCATTTTCATAGTTCTTTTCGAGATCTTGAAGCTTAAATAGTTAAAAAGGATGTTTTGAAACTGGAATTATGAAAAAAATGAGTTTTAAAATTGAGTGTTCGAATGCAAAAAGTTTAAACTGTCATAACTTTGCACTTGGATGTCCGAAGAAGGTGAATTTTTTTTTTGAAATTGGGTATTTTTTCGACATCTATCTGTTTCAAATTGCCGAAGGCGGTTTCTGGCCATTATTTTTCCTAAAAAGGGTCTATTTTCAGTCGAATTTTGGATTACATAAATAAATTAGAACATGAAACAAGTTTAATTGCAATTTTCTCAATCATGGGGTGGACAACGTTAATGATTTTCTTATGGTCTTACGGCTAATATGATAATTGTTATAGGATATAAAGTTGGGAAGCAAATAATGATTAATTCTTAGAAGGGTGTGTAGGAATAAATGCGGTTAAGGATGGACAAAGTGTTAAACAACTTTGTTGATGAGTTGGTTTGTTTGTACTATACTTTTTCGCATTCTTTTGGAGGTCAAGGGTTCAATTCTAATAACCTATTATATTATTACTTTCTTATGTTCCCTCTCTTATTATCACTGCTGAATCACACTACACTGTTGACATATTTTTTCCCCAGGCCGTGCACCGTTAGGCTTTTGCTTGCACGGACATGGGTATGAATTCCAAGTATAGTGCTATGCATCCCTAGGTAGGCATTATTTCCCATTTCATGAATGAGCAGCCTTGTTGGCTGATACATTTTCTATAAGCCTTACAGACAATTCATAGAGGTTAAATATACAGGCCTAAAGCAAAGGAACCCAGGTTAGCAAGGTTAAGCAACTTAAGTTCTATCAGAACTTTTATCAAGCAGGTGGTGTGCAGTCCATATTTAGCTTAACATTCATCAATTATAATAACATATAACACATAATCTCCTTTATTCTTCCAAACTTGTATCATCCGGACCCTTCATGGTCCCCAAATCACAGTTAAACCAACTCCACAACAACGAAGAACAATCAATGTATAAGAAGTTTAAATATTAAAGTTTATGAGTGGAAAGCCTCCATACCTTACACTACCTATTGGATGACTGAAATAGTTTTGGGTTAGTTAGTTTGAATGGGAGCACAAGCTGCTGCAACTGCTGATTCCTCCCTCTCTTAATGTAGTCTCTCTAGTTCCATTTTCCTCTACTGTTGCCGTTGGCTGACGGGGCACCACCGATATGAAGAAATCGATTGAAGACGAAAATCGAATTAGATTAGAAGAACCTTTAACCTTCAAAATACCAACATTTACGGAACAAGGGTTTGCATAACCACCGATCTAGAGACATCAATTGAAGACGAAAAAGTGATTAATACCCTCAACCATGCAAAATTTACGGAACAAGGGTTTTCAAAGTACCAACATTCACAGAAATCGACTGAACTTGTTTTCTAACCGGCAACTACTTGACTACTTTGATAGAGGAAAGGATTTCATTTTAATAGAGTTGGATGGAGAGAGACATTTACGGAAAAAGGGTTTCCAAGTTTCCACAAAATAAGCAACTAACAGATAATAAGGAAACTTACTAAATCACGTAACTAAATTGAAGGAACAACAACTGCACTACTTTTAAAAATAAAACATTAAATTATAACATTTTTGTAAATATTTTTAAAATGCACTTTTAATGTAATTTTTTTTTAAAAAGTATTATAAAGTGTAAATGTCCCTAAAGTAATAGTAATAATCTCTTCCTGTATTACGGATTAGGGGCCTGAAATTAGGCCATTTATATTTTAACCTTTGTCTTTCTTGAAGAGCTTCACCTCAATGTAGGTTATTTATGTTACTAGCTTGAGATCAAAAATATGAAAAATGTAAGTAATAATAAACTCCAATATAACATATATGTACGTTGACGGAGATCATGAATACTATGAAAAACTATAACTAGCTCAATTTTGATAGTTCCAGTTTGCTACTAATTCAAAAATCAATAGTAGTGTTAAAGGAGTAAGGGAAGCCAATGCAAAAGAGTATGGCTGAGGTATTATTTGCATTCCATTATTTTGTTGGCGATCACAAAAAGTAACGAATTACAAACTGTATCGAATTAATACTTTAATTTCTAATTCTTACCAATTTCTTCATTATAATTGTGTTTCTTTCAATTGTTATTGATTTTATATTGATATGACTAATAGTAGTGTAGTAAGTGTATTATAGCTTTGGCTATTACTCACGGGTTTGTTTCACTCAGAGTTCAAAATATTTTCTTAGTTAATTTTGTTTTTCTTTTGAAACTTTGTTGATTTTTTTCATTTTGTATTTTAGTTCTTTGCACATCTTAAAATCAACTGATGTAATACTTTCGGAAGATATAAGGTACTCAGGGAAGTTGCTTCAGCATTACAGTATTATAACCCCTCTTGTAGGTTCAATTAACTTCTTTACTTGCAGTTTTATAATGGATTCATCATTTTATAATATTTTTAATTGTAAGCTTTAGATTTTCAGTCGAGTTATCACAATTTTAATGTTGTGATATAGTATACATTAGTACCACGCTGCAACTCTATTGTCTTTATGTATTGATTTTAGTATTACGTGCCTCTGCTGAATATATACAGGAAGAATGCTTCTATCTACCTTACAATATTGGCTACCAAATTTTCAGTATATGATTCGCTATATTTTCGGAAGAAAATGGACTAAATAAGAAGTGTACTCTCTCTATGTATGTAAATATATATTTAATTGAAGAACTGTGGCAGCTTTAGATGGTTGATTGTAAATATGATGAATGATTATGTACTGAATGATTTTATTAAGTTAATAATATTTTAGTTTTTTTTTAATTATTTTTGTTATGGAGTCATTGAGCCAATCAGGTACACAACAAGATTGTCAATTTTTGATTTGGCAACGATACAGTTAATGACTAGTTCGTTACCAAAGCGTTGTATAATTAAGGATATAACAACAACTTTTTATATATTTAGCAACAAGTTTTCGTTACTAATGACATTAAAATATAATTTTTGACAACAAAAAATTAACCTAATAACAACGGGAAGGATATTGTTGCTATACCCAAATAAAAAGACAACATTTATATCATTGCAAATTATATCAATTTTCGTTGCACATATAAAGAAACGGCAACGTATAATGCCGTTGCTAATCAACAAATTTTGTTGCTATTGAAAAATAACTCGTAACAAATATTATCGTTGCTGATTAATCATAATGTCGTTGCAAAACAGTATAATCCGCAACGAACATCGTTGTTAAAAAATATACAATCAATAACGAAAATAGGTTTAGGCAATAATTTTCATGCTTTTCCACAACGAAACTGATCGTTGGCAAAAGTGAACCAACCGCAACGAAAATACATGTTCATTGCCCAAGAAAAGAGTTCATTTCATTGCCAATTAATAGGATTTTGCAACGAAAGGTGATTTTCAGTAACGATTTTTTATTGATTTTGCAACAATAAATTTCGTTGCTAAATGATCGAGGCTTTTGCCCGAAAGCAACCATCTTTCGTTGCAAAATGTATCACTTTCGGCAACAACCAAAATATGTTCGTTGCGGAACAATTAGCAACACTCATTGCGCAACGAAAGGTACAACGATAAGAAAATCGTTGCTAAATTCATTTTGCAACAAAATTTGGCACCTTTAGCAACGAAAATTGGTTGTTGCTAAAGCCCTATTTTTTTGTAGTGTTAGATTTGTTCATAATAAAATAGAACTTTCTATAAGTCAAAGTTCTACTTGGGTATTAGATAACGACTGGTGGTCTCACATATACAAGTCGTTACAGAGACTAAGCAAAAGTAAAAGACTAAACAAAGGATAAATAATTTTGTGTATATGGAATGGAGCAAAAGGTTGTTGTATAAGCCATAGGAGCTTACAGTTTAGCATTGCCTATGGACAAGTCTATTAAGTTAGTAAGATGTTACTATGTTCTAGTTCTTAAAAAAAATATTATTTTGTTTCATGTGTTGACAAGAAAGGTTTTGGCATTATAATAAAGAATAATCGTTATTCTATTTATAATGATAATGTTTTGTTTAGAACTGGTTGATTGCTTGATGGACTTTGTATACTTGACTTACATGAAAAAACTTTTTTAAATTAAACAAACTAAAAAGTAAAGAGATGATGTGAATTATACCTTCAAATTGCACTGTAAACTCGGTCATATTAATGAAACAAGACTAAATAAGTTACATAAAGATGGGTTTTAGAACCATTTTATTATGAATCATATATAACTTGTGAATTTTGTCTAATTGGTAAAATGACTAAATCTCTATTTAGTGGACATAGAGAGAGAGTTGCAGAGTTGCTACACAAATATGTTTGTGGATCTATGACAACGCATGCAAAATGAGGGTATTCATTCATTACTTTCACTAATGATTCTAGATTTCGGGATATGAATTTGATGAAATACAAATCCAAAACATTTGAAAAGTTCAAAGAATTCAAAAATGAAGTAGGGAAATAAACTAGCAAACGTAGTATAGTCATTTGATTAGATTGAGAAGGGAATACTTAAGCAATGAGTTTCTAGATCATCTCAGAGAATTAGTATTTTCTCACTATGGACATAGTGATGATCCATGCGGAGTTTTATTGATCTTTCAGTATCCTCTATGGTTATGTCCTAAAAACAACAGCATATATACTAAACAAGATACCATCAAAATTCGTCCCTAAGACTCCATATGAGTCATAGATAGGGAGAAAGCCGAGTCTTAAGTATGTTAAGATTTAAGATTCTTCAATTTATGTTAAAAGGTTTGAGAATGATAAGTTTGGGACAAGATCTGACAAGTATAAATTTGTGGAATATCCTAAAAAAAGTTTGGGGCATTACTTCTCTAATCCTACTAATTAAAATGTGTTTGTCGAAACACGCTGCTTTCTTTGAAAAATGAGTTTATCCTTGAAAGGGTTAGTAGGAGAAAGATAGATCTTGAAGAAGTCCAATAACCACAAAACACTACAGATCAAATGAAGGAATCTGTTCAAATAAAGAAACCTATTATACCACAATTGAGTTGTAAATCTAGAATAGTATCGAAGATACCTGAAACGTATGGATTCATCATAAATGATGATAAGGTACGTATCACAATAGATGATGATCCAGTAACATACGATGAGTTAAGAGTAGTAGAGACTCAAGAGAAATGACTGATAACCATGAAATTTGAAATGAACTCCATGAATGAGAATCAAGTATAAACTTGGGTTTCTCCACCATAAGGCATTATGCCTATAGGGTGTAAAATGGGTCTTTAAGCACATAGTAAGGTGGAGACCTATAAGAACTGACTAGTGGCAAAATGAGTTGACTATGGTGAAATTTTACACCGGTAGAAATGTTTAAGTCCATTCGAATTTTACTTACAAATGCAGCTTGCTATACAAGATCTGGTAAATGTGCGTGGAGACGTCCTTCCTCAATAAATGATCTATATATGATACTATTAGAGGGATTTATCTCTAAAGATGGAGTAAATCAAGTATGTAAGTTACAACGGTCCATTTATGGATTGAAACAAGTTTCTCAAAGATGGAACATACGTTTTGATAAGACAATCAAAAGATTTTGATTTTATGAAAAACGAGAATGAACAAAGTGTGTACAAAAGGGTTAGTGGGAGCAATGTGACATTCCTAATACTATATGATGATATAATACTAATAGGGAATGACATACGATGTTACAATCAGTATAGATGTGATTGTCTAAACACTTCTCCATAAAAGAATTAGGAGAAACATCCTACTATTGGGGATAAAGGTCTATAAAGATAGATTATAAAGAATGTTTGGCTTGACCCAAGGAATGCATACTGATTCGATGCTAAAAATGCATGGGAAACTCCATGAGGTCTGATGTTGATGAGCCAGGGATTAAATCTTTCCAAGAAAATGTCTCCAAAGATACTCAAAAAAGAGAGATTGCATGAATAAGATGTCTTATGCTTCGGCATTAGGATGTATTATGTACGAAATGATATGTACTAGACCCGATGTTTCTTATGTGTGATAAGTAGATATCAGTTCAATCCTTGAGGAGAATATTAAAAAGGAGTTTCTAATTGTAGGTCTGATTTGAAACTAGAGGGCTATACAGACTCGAGTTTTTTGACTGACCAAGACAACAGTAAATCTATTTCAGGTTATATGATTATATTAAACGATGGTGCAGTGAGTTGGAAAAATTTTAAGCAGCAAAGAGTTGTTGATTTAGTGACAAAGACAGTATATAACTATAAGTGAAGCTGTAAAAGAGACTATTTGGATGAACAAGTTCATTATAGAACTTGGTATGATTTTTAGTATTAAAGGAGTTTAACTCGTCAAGGAACCTATGTCTCATCTGAAATCTAAACATGTGTTACGGCATTTTTGTTTGATTAGAGGAATCATTGAAAGATGAGATTTCACCATATAGATGGTAGATTCTCAAAACAATATTATAGATCCATTAACTAAAATATTTTCTCAGCAAGTCAAACGATCGCTACTTAGAAAAAATGGGTATTGGAAACCAAAGACGATTGACTTTAGTGCAAGTGTGAGATTGAAATTAATATGTCTTTAAGCGAATCTCATTTGATATGATAACATTTACTTTGTAATCTTATTCAATTTATTAATAAATTTTTTATTTAAATGCATTTCTTTATTCACGATTAATTGGTTTAATTGATTAAATAGATAAACCTATAGTTTTGAGCAATGATTTTAGAATCATTGTCGCCTAATTTTCTTACTAGCAATGTAACATGCAAGTATACACATTTGTTTGTAATATTCAGCAAACAATGTATCGTTCCCATGAGAAAATAGATTAGTAATTATCAATAACAATATTTAACTAAATTAACCTTATTTAAACTTATGATTCGAAATTGCAACTTAATCTTAAAACTAACTAAAACTAATTAAAAATTAACTACTGAAATAAATAACCATAAAATAAAATGTAGATGTGATAGCTTAAGATTACAACTACCCCTAATGCTTTATTTAAACCAATTCACTCATTTTTTAATTGATTAATTAACTTGGATCACTAACCAAAAATTCTTTATAGTATTTATATGCTGCTTCCACTAGACATATAAATAAATCCTCCTAAATCTGACCATACGGCAACTGAATTAACAAGAAACACCATAATTAATTAAATCATTATATTCTTATGTAAAATATGTTAATTAAGATTTGAAGTTTAGATTCTCTTTATGATTGTAAAAGATACATAAGTATATTCATATCCTATATAATAATCATATAAATCCTTTCAGATTTTATGAATAGATGCTATCATATCTAAATCTAAACCTATACTTCATCTTCTAATTTTGTATAAATTATCATAGTAATTGTTGATCAGACAATTAAACATTCATGCACAAGATACATTACAAAAAAAATGGACATTCAATAATAATTTTTTTGGCAATGACTTATAAGGTCTGTAACAACCCCGAAATTTACATAAACTTATCCCTAATTTCGGTTCGTTAATAAACCCTTAATCACCTTATTTAATCTGTTAATTGACTTTACATCATCAATAACCAAATTTTTCGGTATAATTTTTTTTTCATCATTCTATTTAAATATTTTGGCATTTAAAATCTTTACATCTCGATCCTAGTCCCTGGATCACAACCTTTACTTTTTAATTTTTACTGTCAAACTTAGTTATTACCTAGTTTGACTCATCACCCCAATTGTAAACGTATGATAGTTCAAAATTTATAATTTAATATTACTTCGGACTTAACCTGTTATTTGCTTAGAATTTTTGGCATAATTCAATCAATACCATAATTATACACATGTACAATCAAATGCTTAAGTAACCCTTTAACAGTCCGATCAGGACTCATAACACCGCTAACATATTAATAATTACCATAAGTCTTAATAATTTCAACCACAACGAATCATTATATCAAAAATCTAAAATAATTATCTTATAACCTTAGTCGATGTTGTAACATAACTCTATTATATCCTGATACTCAAGTTCAATAGTTTATACATTTCATGCTTCATGTAGCATATAACAATTAACATGCTATGTGTGTGTCATGCTTAACGTGTTGTGTAACTATTTCTACACATCATCTTATATATATCGTATTCATTACGATTTAACGGCTATTCAGATCAAACATTGAACATCTTCAGAGGTACTCACATAACTGTACCAAGTGCACACATTGATTAAATTATCAAATAATCACATAACACGTAATTTCATATGCATTTAATCAATTTAATCATACATCAACAAATAAGCAAGTAGCAACAAGTACTGAACAACTTGTCTCGGTCCGTAGTTTACCGATTAGTATAACTCGACCAAAACTGTCATCATACAACCTTCAAAGCTTTATTTTCTTCTTGGCTTTCTCTTCTTCCTCTCTTCCTTCTCATCCGTGAACACTCTTTCTTCTACTCTCAATATGTTTGCTGATTTCTTTGTTGCTCACCAATGTTGGTTTAGTCATATATTAAATAATATAATCCAAGCTAGAGATAAGATAAGAGAGGATATGATTGGTTGAACTTGGATTTCCTTTGAATAAGAGATGAGTTGGCTCAATTAAATAATCACCATAAAAATCTGAGATTTTCAGCTGACTTTCACTAAAAATATGTAGAGTTTAATTTATCTTTTGGGTCCCACTTTTAATTATCTGACCCGCTCGTTGACTGTTTAACCTGAAAATCAAAATTTTCAATATTATAGTCGATTCCTACTAATTTGGACGTTCCCGACGTCATGGTAACATCCGTTTCTTCAAATTCACTTTCGAATTTCAAGTTTGACCTTTTTTCCTAAAAAGTCAAATGGTCAACTTTGATCAAAAAGTCAACTAGAACACATATCGTTTTTACAGTCCATACCTACTAAATTTGACATTTTCGTCGCAACGGTGAAGTCCGTTTCTCAAAATTCTTCTTCAAACTCAAACTTTAACTTTCCACCTTTCGAAGTCAAATAGTTGACTTTGACCAAAAAGTCGACGCCGACACCAAATTGTGTTTACTATCTCTTCTTGTCAAATTCGATGTTCTGAACTTAACAGTGCAGTCTGCATCTCCAAATTCTCTTCCGAACTCCAAATTGGGATTTTAACTTGACTTTCTTCTCTTTCCTTTAGTCAAACTTTGACTATTTGACTACTTTGGTCATTTCTTGACATTTCGATTTGCTACCTTGTCTTCACATATGTAATTATACTCATGTTATCAAATATACATTACCTCATTTTCTTCACACCGTTATTTCAAGTAATTACAATTGCACAGGGTTCATCCTTAATTTGAGACTGCCACCTTAATAACGTGGCCACACATACAAGTCTTACACTTATTAAATGTTTAGGCTTGTTCACTATATTCATATGACTTGCCTTACACATCAATTTGACTCGCCATAAACTTAATCCATTTTGGACTATTCTTTAATTTCTAACACTTGGCCACTAGGTTGGGTTTAAACTTAATTATCACCACAATACCCAGCTTATCGTTTCCCAATTTACTAATTTGGACTATCTTAAATTACCACTCAAGGTTTAAATTTTCAAAAGCTTGTTTAATTAATATATCAAATATCAAGCTTTACATTGTTCTTGATGATTAATTCTGCTAATCATTTACCATGATCGGCTAAAAATATAATTAGCGCACCTCTAAGTGTATATATATATCTATACATATACACATTCACATTACCTTAAAAATATCTCTCCAATTGAAATTTATTTCCTTAATAAATTTCCACATACATCATATTATAACTTATTACATAAATTCTTTTAGTCAATATAATCATCGAGCTTTAAAGGTATTATATTACCTTATTATTAACATATCTCCAAGTATACGTAATAATCAAATTTTAGGTTTTAAAATTTAAAAACCTATATTCACTCACATTTAAATCCTAACACAAATGTTAGGGTAAAATGTTTACTCAAATTCTACAACTTTTACTTCTCAAAATCTAGGGTTTAACTTCAACCTTTATTTCATCATCAAGACCTTATTTAAAAATCTTGTGAAATATCCGAGATATTACAAAGTCATTGTCAAAAATGCATGTTTAGCAACAAAATTTGTCATTCGTTTCATATTGTGAAAGGCTTTTAATTTTCATAATGAAATGCATAAATCGTTGCAAAAATTCGTTGCCAATTTGTTCGCCTAAAAATAAATAATCCCCGCCTTTTTACTTTTTTGTTATCGATGTTTTGACTGACAATAAAAATTTGTCTCCTCGCACTTGATTTCTTCTCATCATGGGTAACGAAAGGTTTTTTTAGTACTACATTTCGTAGCCTATACGGACCACATTCAATGTCAATAATATTTTTTTCGTTGCGTATTTTGAACAATTTTTTGCAACGACTATTAAAATGTAACCGTAAATTAAGATAACCCAAATTATGGTTGTAAACAAATATATCCAAATTCGGATACAGTAATATCCGTATCCACAAAATTAATATATTATCTATATTCGTATCTGGTATTTGGCGAATTTAAAAAAAGATATTGGTATTCAATATTTGAAATTATATTCGAATAGGAATAATATTCGTTTTTATTTTTTTATTCGAATAAAAATATTATTTGAATATTCAAATATTTGAATTCAGATATCACTTAGCTAATAAACAATTTATTAAAATTATTTACATAAAAATTAAAAAAAAATTGAACAATTACTCATAAGTCACAACCATTTAAAGTTTTGACAATACATACTAATAAAACAACCTAATCACAAAAGGGAGAAAATGTCAAATACATCAGCATCCATGATCATAAAAACCAATTAAAATTTAAACATCATACAAAAAGTATAAAATTAACACCATTTTTAATTATAAAAAAAAAACTAATTTATCCTCCACTCTTGCCCTCCTTTGCAATCATCTTAATTTATTGCAGTTGCAAGAAAAAAATAAATACTATTAATATCACTAGTAGATACAACTTAAAATATGACTTTTATTCATTTTCTTCAGAACTGCATTCCTTCTATAAAATACGACTTTATTTATTTTCTTCTTAATTATGAACTATTTCTGTTAAATAAGTTTACAACACTTGATATTAACAGATAGCCAGACACCAACATGATACCTTAAACAGTCCTCTAGTCAAGGCATTCTCATGTCATCCATTAGTCCTTTATCTCCAACTGCATAGTGTAATACAGATTGGGGTAGCTATAAATATCTAGACAATCTTTAACAGGTTACTGCATTTTATGTGGCAATTCTCTTGTCTCATGGAAGACTAAGAAACAACCAACAGTATCTAGAAGTTTAGTTTGAACAAAAAGATTTTAAAGTCGGAGAATAACATAGAAAAGTAAAAGTACTTTAAAGTTTTAAAGGGTAAAATAAAAATATAATGCTGGAATATTTAAAATCAAATATCTCACTAAAATTAGAAAAATGATTGTTAGTGGTGGAATCAATTAATAATGTGATCCAGCTAACAATGTTAGCTTTTTTGGTTTCTTCTCAAGCTTTTTTCTTTTATACCTTTAGTGGTTTGTTTAAGCATTAAAATAATAAATATTCTAGGCAAACTCAAATTCAAGAGGTCATGTTAAGACTTTAATAGACTCTCTAGCAATTATAAAAAGTTACTAGAATATTGAGAAAAGTAGAATTAAGAAATTTAGGAAAAGGGAAGTTAGAATATAGATAGAATGGGGACTAAAAAACTTACAAATGCTAAGATAATGTATGCTGGTATTTTGAAGTGCCCGACACAAGTACTTCTTAATATTACCTATTTACATTAAAATAAAGTGTCCAGTACCCAAACCCTTATTAGAGTGTCGAGTATTGGACACATGTATTTTAGAGAAAAGCGAAGGATTCATGTAACATAGAATAGAACCTAAACCTCTAACTTATTAATATGTTCATACAAGATAGGGGAACAAAGTACAAAAGAGAAAACAAACAACTATTCAATTCAACAGGTAACAGATAAGATCCAGCCACACTCTCACTATCATAAAGTGCATTGGGTAAATACATTCTTATAGTACAAAAGTTCTCACCTCATTCATGCTTGGATTGTAAACCACACCTATTGTGAGGACCTTTCCAATTGTAAGACCAATTGAAACACACACAAAGGGGAAGCTACAAATCATAACATTGGAATACTTTGTTAACTAAAGTCGATGTATAATCAAGAAGAATTAATTATAACTTTCAAACTAATTGTGAAAGTTAGGCAATTACCCATGCACGAAGGTAGTTGTCCCATCAAGAGGATCAATTATCCATGTTGGTTTGTTAGTCAACTCTGTTACACCATTGGTTGCAGTTGTTTATTCACCAATAAACTAATATGAAAAAAGATTAAAAAGTTAAAAATATGTAAAGAATTTCAGTTATGTGAACCAAGACCAACCTTAATATCTTATATGATGAATGAATTAATCTATGACAAGGTAGTTCACCTTATGACTAGGGAGATACTACTTGAGATGTTCGAATATGAGATCTTCACATGCTTTGTCAGTTTAAAGTAAAAATGTATGCATATGTTTGTTAGTCTGATCATAGGAAGAAACATCCATTAGAAGCAGTAAGGAGGCACAACTCCTATACAATTCCCAACCATACAGTTATTAAATGCTCTATATTGAGTTATAAAACTACAGAAGCATTTGGTATTATGCTATTTAATAATGCTGTAAAAGAAAGATACCTTGTGATGTATGAGTAGCTAATGAGGATGACACTTACAATACGATTAGACATCATTACTGGAAAATCTTTCCTTCGAGTTTCCCGTTTAACCAGGGCACCAATGCTATAAAAGTAGAACCCACACTGGCACATATAGAAAAGCTTTATGGGAAGCCTATAATGAAAAATGATACAAGTAATTTGAAAGAATTAGGAATGACCAACTATGTGAGGTTTAAATTTTCACAAATTAATAAGCACATGTCAAAATTCTCGACTATTAAACTGTGTCACAAGCAACTAGTAATGAACTGCAAGTTCAAAACAAAATCTCATCTAAGGATCACTATTGTTTCAGGCAAAAATTAAGAACGTCTGAGGAATAATAATTTTTTCCACTACGATGATGGCCAACCAATTATGTTTCAGGAATGTTAAAGTATTTCCCCTTTTTCTGATAAAGTCAAATATATATCATTTAAGATCCTTTAGGTCATTTTATTCAATCAATGAAGATAAATAATAAGAGGAATGAAGCTTTAACAACTAATTCAGAAAAGGGTAACAAATATTGAATTTGAGATGATAAAACTCCAAATAAAAAAGGAAGCACATAGATAATATAACAAGAAATGAATTATATAGTTGGACCCTCTTATACTATTTAAAAAACTTTCCTTGTAAAGTAAAGCTCATAATGTCAAGCAAACAAATCACAAGTTGATAATCCCTTCTATAGCTTTACAAATTGATCAATAAGTTTTGTCTATATCACATTACTCACTTCAGCTCTTGATGTGGCCAGTTTTTGAAGTATTGGTAATCTTTAAAATATAGAACTCAACTGTGTCATAGTAGCTTATCTTCCACATAGACTACATGAACTTAGCAATCTTCGCTCTAGAAGACTCATTATTTTTCAACGAAACACCTTTGGTGCTCAACAACCAAATGACCAGCCTCTGATAATGATATGAGCATTAATAAGAAAAAAATAAATTTCAAATATCTGAATTACTTCAGAAAAAAAAAAAAAAAAAAAACTGTTCATATGTCATTCTTGAGCAACATATTCAATTAAAAGTACTTGCCAAAAAAAAACATATATTCATTAAAAGCAGTTGCCAGAAAAATATATATTCATTAAATGCACTAAAAAAGGGATCAACTTGATAGATAAATTAAATGGAAATAAAACAGAAAATAAAACAAACTAGTGCATAAAATTGAAGAGGAGAAATTTAATTTCTAAGTTTGAATTACCTCTCCAGCTCTCTTAGCTGCATCAACTGCAATGGCGAGGTACCCCGCATGTAAATCTGAAAATTTTCACTCAGATTTTGATTCAGAAAACAAATTTCATTCAATTTTAATTTTAAAAACAAATATGAATGTATATATAATTAATTATGCATATAAACAGGGTGGAGAGAAATAAACGATAAGGAGAAACTCACCATTTACTGCCATTGTATCGATAATAAGAATTGAGAGTGAATTTGGTAAGTTGTTGACGAGCATTTTATACGTACTAAAGGAGAAAAAGAGAACATATATGATACCCAATCATGTAAATAATTTATTGGACGAATATACCCTCCCAACATTTTTTACCCCTAAATCATTCTCCAAACCTGAGATGCTACCATGAAAAACTTATGTCTATATGAAATTTATTTTATTTATTTATTATTTATAGATTTTAAGGAAGTATTAATAATTTAATTTTTTATATTATTCTTACATTAAATATTAACTTATATTTTTCATCTTTTTTAATGAATTTTAGAAAGTTAATAAATTTTATAACCATTTTAGTCAATTAGACAAAATATTAATTGTATTTTTTTAATCTTTGTATTTTCTTTTAAGATCTCAATTAAAAAGAAATGGAAGGAGCAATAAAGAATGGAAGAGAAGGGCCCATTGATTACTGCTGTATTTTTCAACTTTCAATTTTACATTAATCGCTATCTACATTTGACATTGTATTATTTCACATAAATTAATTTCTTTTTATAAAATACTTTTTCATGGAGAATAAAGTAGTATTTTACTAGTTTAGCAGTATTCTTTGACATGTGTGTCACGTTTATTTATTCGTCATATGAGAGAAATTAACAATATTTAAATATATAATCATGCATCATATTTATCCAATATAGAATGGTTGGTTATTTTGGTGGTAGCATGACTATGAATTTGTATTGTTAAAATTTTAGAATATTGTGTTATTTTATATTATAATTAATTAAATTGAAACTATTATATTTATATTTAAAAAAATCTACAAATTATAATCTTTTTATGGAGTGAAAGGGATAAAATATTATTGACAACAATAACAAGAAGAAAAAATTTACAAATTTTATATAGTCATTATTTACACTTTAGTTAAAGAAGAGAGAAGAGAGCTAGAGTAGGAGAATGAGTAATAATCGATTAAAATCCTTTTACAGAATCATAATCATAACAAATGATGCATATAAAACATAATTAAACTGCATATCACTACAACAATAAAATTCGTGAACTTATTGGTATGCTGTCGCAGGCACCCAAAAATAAAATCTTACTTCGAAAAAATAATAATGTAATAGTACAAGTAAGAGTCGATCCCACAAAGAATAATTAATTTAATTTTATATTTTTGTAAACCAAAATTACGGGGTTTTGAATTAAAGAAATAATTTAAATAAAATTAACTAAAATAATTATGCAAGTAATTTAGTGAAATAAATGAGAAGAAAAAGCATTGGTTTAAGTTAACATCCACCATCAAGAATTTACAACTGATCATTGATGCAAAAATAAATCAATTAATATTTTGAATATTCATCGTATAAATAACTACTCGCAGATGGAATAATTTTTCTCCTCTCTCCTTAATTTTAGTTAAGTAGACACACGCGATCTAAATTACTCTTACTACTAAACAACCTCCAACACGTGTTAAAAATTTAATTTAATAGTAGTTTTAAGAATTAGAGAAATAGTTAAACTAAACAACACAAGCCACGCGTTTGCATTTAATATAGATGAATATTCTTCCTAAGACATAATAATCTTTTGTTCTGCAAAATAATTATTAATTTTAGTTGCTTCATAAATAGTAGTAGATTAATGTGAACAATAAACTCGTAGCACTTCTAGCAATTAAACAAATCAATCATAAAATTAAGCATAGAAGAATATTCAATACTCAAAATATAAATTGAACAATTAAAAAAAATTAGATCTCACAGTGTATTAAACTTGATGGCTTCAATCACTTAAACTAAGAAAAATAATTTAGTTATACATAGCCATAAAAATACTAAAGAATAAAAGAGAGAATTTTCTAGCAAAAGATTTATATCCTTAATTGTATCTCAAGTCCTCTATTTATATAGATTATATAATCTTCCTAACCCTAATAAGAATTATGATTTTCAAACCCTAATGGAATTTACAAATACTAAATTAAAAATAAAATAATTAATTATTGTTCTTATTCAAAAACTGCTAAGGATTCTTTGATTGTAACCTTTCTTCAAATTAATTGTTTACAGGACCCACGAATTTGCAATCTATTAAAACCCAATGAAAGTGATTCACCCAATCTTCGTAGCGGAACATGTTAATATATTTGATGAACTTCATATTTGATATCTTATAATGCCTGCACATTGCTCGCCACGTGGATCCATAATTAGAATATGCCATGAATGCTCACAAATTGAAAATTAGCTTCAACGGGTAGGACCCACACATGAAAAATAAGAAGAATCATGCTGACAATATCACGGCCTAATAGCTTCACACTGATCCGCGTCATGCATGCTTGCTCATGTACCAGAATTTACAACTTTGCCATCCAACCTGGACAAGTCATAATTCTTCCTATATAATGAAATAAAAATAATATAAAAATAATAAAAATGCATAAAATTAAATAAATTACCTAAAACACTAAAAATACGTAAAAACTCACAAATAATTAAGTATAAAATACCTAATAAGTAGATATAAAATCTACTTATTAAATACCACTACACTTAAATCTTTCATTGTCCTCAAGCAAAATAAGAATAAAAAAAACTATAAAAATAAAACTTTACTAAATAAATCAATTAACCTGACTGACTTACCCGAACAACAAATGAATATGAATTTAACATTAGCCTAAAAGATTTTTTAAATAATAACTTAAATAAAATTTTAAAATTATGCAAAATCTAAAATTTTAATATATTTATTAATCTTACTCTACTCAAGACTTTTTGTGTTTGTGTGAATCTAAATACATCAAATCAATTAGAACTCAAATAAATTTGTATAATAAAATGCCAAATGAGAGATACTCAACATTCTATACACTCAATTTTAACATATCTCAAAGCTAATATAGACAAAACAAAAATTAAAGGATCAAAAGTTTTTTTTTTCTCTCCTTAATAATATTTTTTCTTATATTTTTTTCTTTTCATATTTAATTTTTTTTTTCAGTGAGTGCAATTTATGCTTCATCTCACTTTTCATTTGCATACTTGACTGTGCAATTAATATCTAATTTTCTTAGGCTTTTCAGAGCTACCCATGTAGCGAGCTTTTGACCAATGACTCCCAAACCAGTTGGTTTTAGGGCACTAGGTGTAGATACACCCTTAAGAATCTATTAACTCGAATAACAAATGCCACAAAATTAAACCAGTCAAATTATTATTTTTTTTACTTACTATTTTTTTTCTCTCAATCTCCCAATAATATATTTTCCTATATTAGATTTTAAAATATGATCAAAATAAGGTATAGAGAACATTCACATCTTTCACAAGCAATTAATCACATAAATTTTCTCTAAGTTAAAACTAGTTTAACATATATGGATATGTGCATAAAATTTTAAAAAGTCTCAAATAAAATAAATACTAACAATAGGTTAAAAATTCAAACTAAGCAAAAATTTATCAATTTTTCAAAAATTATTAAATAAAAATAATAAATTTATCATTGGTTAAAAATTAAATTCTAATTAACTCATTGCTCAAGTGACACATCCTAAAAAGAAAAAAACTACCTCATTTTCGTAGGAAAATACGGTTACACTTAGCATGTGCAATAAGCCTTTAAACCCCAAGGTTACCCCAAGTGGACGAGTTTTGTTTCATGAGGGTTTGCAGTGAATATACCCATAAACTTCAAAATTTTAAAAATTCCCTAAAAATTTTAAAATATGACAAAAAAAAAAAAATCCTACATTCCTCCCCCCCCCCCCCCCCCCCCCCCGCACTTAAAACTTACATTTTCCCTAATGTAAAGTAAAATGCAAAGAAAAAGGCATAAATAATTAAAATAAAAAACGTAAAAAGAAAATTATACCCCCCTTGGGTTGCCTCCCAAGCAGCGCCTTTGTTTATTGTAATTGGCTTGACAGCATGTTTAAACACTACGTCACTCCTCCCTCGTGAATTTTGACAATCTCACCCATCTTTGCTTCATTTATCATGGACTTGTTCAATCTCCCTTACATTTGATATGAAGGTTTTACTCCCTCTTCAATGATATGACATTTGAAATGATTAGGGAGAAGCTTCAAATCTGGAATGTGATCCTGCAAAACAGAAGGTAAAGATTTTTTGTTAGGAACTGGTGAGTTAAAATATGGATCATTACCTATCTTCGGAGAATCATTCACAGCCGCAACAGTTTTCTTCAAATCAGCACTCGCGACTAACTTCTCATTCTCTTTCCTAAAATTCTGACTAAATGTCATTTCCAATTCATCATTTCCATCAGAAACTTTATGTGGTAAAGAATTAATCATATCAACAGAGTAAACATGATAAGGATATTTCATGGCATCAAAAATATTAAACTTAACAATTTTCCTATCAAATTCCATTGTCAGTGTACCACTATGAACATCAATCTTAATCTTGGATGTCTTTAAGAAAGATCTTCCTAACAGAATAGGAGCATTTTGATCACCATTTTCCATATCAAGCACGTAAAAGTCAGTAAAAAAAATTAAATTATTTACCTGCACAAGAACATCCTCTACTATACCCTTATGATAAGCGTTAGATCTATCAGCCAACTGAATTATAGTATCAGTTCTATTCAAGGGTTCAAGTTTCAAAGAAGCATATATAGAATATGACATGACATTAATGGACGCTCTTAAGTCTAACATATCCTTTTCAAATCTAGTGTCACCTATCCTGCAAGGGATAGTAAATATTTCAGGATCTTGGCACTTAGTAGGGAGTTTTCTTTGAATTATTACAGACACATTATTTCCTACTTGTACATTTTCATATCTTTTAAGTGCTCGCTTCCTCTTGTGTGTACACAATTCTTTCAAAAATTTAGTAAAACAAAGCACTTGTTTAATAGCATCTAACAATGTAATATTTACCTCACATTTACGAAATGTTTCATATAAGTCTGAATTTTTCTCATTTTTTTTTCCTGTTAAAGTAAGAGAAAAATAGGGTACCGTTTTATAGTAAAAAAAGAGGAGAAAATTTATGTTTAGGGATACCATTGTCACCTAGAACACTATCTTCCTCTTTATTGTCACCTGCTTCTATGTTGTCCGCTTCTGGTTTGCTTAGTTCTTTTGGTGCAGACTTTATCTTTTCTGACATTTCTATCTCTTTACAGCTTCTCAAAGTGATTGCACTGACATTTGCTTTTGGATTCATCACCGTTTGAGAGAGTAATTTTTCAGAACCTTGTGCCTCTAATAGACTGATTGCAATTGCCATTTATCCCATCCGTGTTTCCAAATTTTGCATTTTTGCTTTCGTGTCATGCTGAAATTGCAAAGTGTTAGTGATAATTTGTTTAACCAAATCCTCAAAAGATATATTAGAATTAGGTGATTGGCCCTGTTGTTGTGTGTTGGGATATGACTGCTTATATTGTTGGTAGCTTGAGAAATTTTGAGTTGCAGACTAATTCCCTTGTTGATTTTCATAGCTGAAATTAGGATGATCTCTCAAACCGGAGTTGTACGTATTCGAGTAAGGATCATATCTCATTTTTGGTTGATTAGGGAAACCACCTGCTGCATTCACTTGTTCATAGGACTCCTCTTGAAGAGTGGGGCACATATTCGTCGGATGTCCTACTACCACACTAATTCCACAAGCTTTTACTTGTTGTGCATTACCTACAACTATTTGACGAATAAGAGAGGTTAGACTATTAATTTTTTGATCAGTAGAAGAAATATCTACCTCATTGACATTCTTGGATGAAAAATCGAGCTTAATGCCAAATTGTTGGGAATTAGCTGCCATATTTGCAATCAAGATCCTTGCAGTTTCAGGAGTCTTATCCACCAAAGCTCCTTCACTAGCGACATCGATCATGCTTCTATCGGTAAACATGAGTCCTTCATAAAAATATTGGATAAGGACCTGCTTACTAATTTGATGGTGAGGACAACTTGCACACAATTTCTTGAAACGTTCATAATACTCGTATAGGGATTCTCCATAGTTCTGTCTCACACCAAAAATGTCTTTTCTGATGTTGGCTGCCCTTGAAGCTGAAAAATATTTTTCTAAGAATAATTTCTTCATCTCTTCCCATGTGGTGATGCTTCCAGATGGTAGATAGTAGAGTTAATCCTTAGTCAAGTCTTTCAAAGAAAATGGAAAAGCTCTTAAATTAATTTGCTCTTTAGTCACTCCAAAATATTTCAAACTTGTGCACACCATGTGAAATTCCTTTAAATGTTTATGTGGATCTTCACCTGCAATGCCATGAAAATTGGGCAATAAATGTATTAGACCAGACTTTAATTCAAAGGAAGTGTTAACATCTAAAGTAGGAAATGTTATGCTTAAAGGTTGTTGGTTCAATTTAGGGGCCGCAAGCTCTTTCAAAATTTGATTTCTGGCCACGACTTCCATCCTTATCCTGCACAAATCAAATAAAATATAAAAACTAGAAAAATAAAAAATCTAAAAAAAATAAAAATAAAATTTACAAAAGCACAAAAATAATTAAAATCACTCCTCGGCAACAGCGCCAAAATTTGGTGTGCTGTCGCAGACACCCAAAAATAAAATCTTACTTTAGAAAAATATTAATGTAGTAGTGCACGTAAGAGTCGATCCCACAGAGAATGATTAATTTAATTTTATATTTTTGTAAACAAAAATTGGGGGGTTTTGAATTAAAGAAATAAATTAAATAAAATTAACTAAAATAATTTTGCAAGTAAGTTAGTGAAATAAATGAGAAAAAAAAGTCTTGGTTTAAGTTAACATTCACCATTAAGAATTTACAACTGATCATTGATGCAAAAATAAATCAATTAATATTTTGAATATTCACCGTAAAAATAACTACTCGCAGGTGGAATAATTTTTTTCCTATCTCCTTAATTTTAGTTAAGTAGACACACGCGATCTAAATTACCCTTACTACTAAACAGCCTCCGGCACGTGCTAATGATTTAATTTAATAACAACTTTAAGAATTAGAAAAATCGTTGAACTAAACAACATAAGTCATGCGTTTGCATTTAATTTAGATGAATATTCTTCCTAAGACATAATAATCTTTTGATCTGCAAAACAATTATTAATCTTAGTTGCTTCATAAAAAGCAGTAGATTAATGCAAATAATAAACTAGTAATGCTCCTAGCAATTAAACAAATCAATCATAAAATTAAGCATAGAAGAATATTCAATACTCAAAATATAAATTGAACAATTAAAAAAAATTAGATCTCACAGTGCATTAAACTTGATGGCTTCAATCACTTAAACTAAAAATAATAATTTAGCTACACATAGCCATAAAAATACGAAGGAATAAAAGAGAGATTTTTTTTAGCAAAAGATGTATATCCTCAATTGTATCTCAAGCACTCTATTTATATAGACTACTAATAATTATAATTTTCAAATCCTAATATAATTTACAAATACTAAATTAAAAATAAAATAATTAATTATTGTTCTTATTCCAAAATTGTTAAGGATTCTTTGATTGTAACCTTTCTTTAAATTAATTGTTTGCAGGACCCACGAATTTGCAAACTATTAAAACCTATGTAAAGTGATTCACCAATCTTTGTAGCGGAACATGTTAATATATTTGATGAACTTCATATTTGATATCTTGTAATGTCTGCACATTGTTCGTCACGTGGATCCATAATTAGAATGTGCCATGTATGCTCACAAATTGAAAATTAGCTTTAATAGGTAGGACCAAGCATGGAAAATAAGAAGAATCATGCTGACAATATCACGCACCTAACAACTTCACACTGATCCGTGCCATGCGTGCTTGCTCATGTACCAGAATTTACAACTTTGCCATCAAGCCTGGACCAGCCATAATTCTTCCTACACAATGAAATAAAAATAATATAAAAATAATAAAAATGCATAAAATTAAATAAATTACCTAAAACACTAAAAATACTTAAAAACTCACAAATAATTAAGTATAAAATACCTAATAAATAGATATAAAATCTAATTATCACTTATCTTCAACTATAGTCAGATATGTGTAAGAAGTGAACAACTACAAAAAAATACTCTAATACATTGTAGTTTGAGATTTGGTGTGTTTGAGATGGAACAACATAAAGTAAAAGAAAAATATATTCTAAATTTCATATTTTCAGCAAAGCAATCACGTAATCATTTATAGAAGACAATGAAAACAAAAGCATGAATGATATTAAGAAAAGAGAAGAAAATTATTTTTCCTACTTCTTGTTTTGAAAAACCAAATTACAAAACACTTTGCTTTCCTTTGAGATGTATAATAACATTACTAATTAATAATAAATCTAATAATTAGTAGCACTTTTTATTTAATTTATAATATTGGTCATTATAGTGACTAAAATAAAATGATTCTATATTATCTCATATTTTTGAATTAAATTATTATTATACTTTATAATATAGAATTTACTATATTTCCTAATGCTTATCTCTTAAAAAGATTAAGTAAGATGAATTTATAACAATATTTCATGTAATGAACTTATTGTAGATTTATTTTTTTTGATTATGTTATCTATTGATTATAGATAAAAAAAAAAAAAAAAAAAATTTTAGCCAAATAATATAGTATTAGTTGAAACTAATTTTCTTACGAAGATTTTCTAACTCAATATTAATTTATAAAATTTCAAAATTTAAACCAATAAAAATAAATCTAATATTATTTTTTTAATGAAATGAAGAGAGTGTTACTTTTATTAAATATTCAAAGGAGAGGGAAGTTGACAAAAAAAAACTAGCGGCAACATTTTGGGCAAAGCGGTAGACGAAAAGTTCTTTTCCTTAATTTTTTTTCTCCTTCATCCAAATAGCCCTAAATTCTTCTATTCTTTCCTTAAATTATTTTTCTCCGTCATCCAACCAACCATGAATCTTTCCCCTGCCATGAAAGGTTAATTTGTACCCCTTTTTCAACAAATTGGCAACCTCTTCTCTCATAAATGGTTGCTTAAGTAATTCGAGTGAGCAGGGTCATAGTCACTAGCATTGTTATTCCGATAATTTCACGAGATCATTTCAATATAGGTTTTTTTTTCTGATTTTCTTTCTTCTTTTCATAAACAAATTAAAGTGCTATACTCCTTTACATACATAGTTACAACTAGCTTGGATTTCTCTACAGGGTTGACTCATCGGCGCTAAAAAAGCCACCTCGGCTAGAACTATAGGTGGTGGGTTGAGCTCAAAAGAAGCCGTGGCTTGAGATTTGTTTAGCCCCACTCAATAGGTTTTGGTTGTTGTCGCTACTGATGTTTCCACTGCAAATTCAAAGAAAAATATGCAGATTTGGGAGCTTCAGAAATCTATGGAATTAAGGGTTAGTTTAATGTTTGCTTAATCTATTGTTGTTGTGGCCGCAATTTTAATGTTTGTTTGATAGTTATCATTGTTATTGCAGTTAATGGGTATGATTTAGATTACAATTTTGTTATTAATTGATGCAAGCAAGGGTGTTGGGTTTGATGGTTACTTTTCAGTTTGTTTGATGTATATCTGGTTAGTAATTAGGGCTTGTTTATTGATGGATTTCTATATCCTGTGAGGAGTTGTAGCAATGATGAAGTTTCTTTGGTGAAGTTATGATTTTGGGTCTTTTTTAAAGATATAGTTTGTTTTGTTCAAGTTGTACTGGTGAAATTCCTTGTTTTCCAACAACATGGTTACTATCCTATTTAAATGATGGCCCTTTCACTATATACTAACGCAAACTATGTGATGCAATTTCAATCCTTAATTATGATACAAACAAAGCTAGTCCACGCATGAAATTTCAATCTTGAATTATATTACATATAAAGCTCCACCTTTAGGAAATGTACAAATATTCCTCCAAGGTCATATTGCTATACAATTCATGGATCTAATTGTCCATGTATTCTGCCTATTTTGCTCGATTCACAAAATAAGTTCTATTATCTATCATATGTGTTGCACATTGTGATCTGAGAGTTGAGAATTGAGCTAACTAGTATTAGCTTGCACGATACTGGTGGTGGGGGAGACAGAGTGGGACTCTTCTAACCATTTTATCATGTAATTGATTAGTTATCCTTCTCTTGTAGACATAGAAAATATTACTTAACCACGTAAGTTAGGCCTCTCATCTGTTGCTTTATTTTCCAGAATATAGGGATTACGTGCATGTGTCATTACTGCATTTCATGTTTTATTGCTTCTTTCGACCAATTCTAAATTGTTAATTTTCATAAGGTGAGAACTTTTAAACAGTACATGGGAATTACAATTGGAGCAATGTTGGAGGAGACACAAGGATTAAATAACCAACACCATCAATCATGCCTCCTTTATCTCTCTAGTGAAGTTATAAAGGTATGTGTTTTTATTGATAAAAAAAATATAGGTATACCTTTTATGTTTATAGGTTTAAGATTCACTTTATTTATATAGAGTAATTGGTGGATATTGTTTGCAGATATTTGGGACTACTCCGTCTTGTGCAAACTACTTGAAAATTCTGATTGAATCGCAATTCAGCCATACAACATGCTCGCTAACAAAAATTCTGATTAATGAGATGTATACTATAAGAATTTACACTTCATCTTCCTTTTCTAATGGCAAAGTATCTTTATTATATGGCTTTTCAGAATGTTTCATTGTTTACCATAGTCATGCTTTTGTCCATCAAACTCATAAATAACAGTTCTATCTACCAATATGTGTGGTCTTTGATCATCTATACCCTTTTGCTTTGTTGGTTTAGCTCTCTGACATTAATAATAATAATAATGTTTTTCTTTCAGTATTTTGGAAAAAGGCACAAGGAAGCTTTATTTGAAGCTCTTGAGAAGATTAAAGGAGGTAAGGCCACTGACTTTTCTTCTAGCTGCTAAACTTCCAGACTTAATTTCTTCAAACGAGTCGTGTTCAAAATAGTTACTCAATCCATATAGTTGAATGATTTTTTTGAACGAGTCATGTTCAAAAAAATTACTTAGCCCATATAGTTAAATGATTCGAGCTTGAATAATGTGGTGTACGTCTTGTATCTGGCTTTTTTTAGTCTGGTTCGAGTAAATTCAATTCGGTTAGTATTTAATTATTTGTTATTGTTATTGTTGTTGTTGTTATTATTATTATTATTATTATTATTATTATTATTATTATTATTATTATTGTTGTTGTTGTTGTTGTTTGTTTAAATTTGCTAAAAGGGTAGAGTTTGTATATTAATTCTTAGTTTCTTTTAAAATCCAGAAGTTGGGCAAGTAAAAATTTGATTAAAGTCGGCTCTCCTTTGTTAAAAAGGCAGTGTTTGTATATTAAATCACAATCTCGTTTAAAATCTTGAAGTTGGGCAAGTAAAAGTTCGATGAAAGTCCTTGGGAACCTATCTTTTCTTATCACCATAGAACTGGAACTTAGGAGGTGTAAGTTTAGTAAGCTTTAGGTTTGTTTTATTGACGTTTAGAGCTTTAACACGTGAAAAAAAACCAAGAAAAATTCAAATTTGAATTATACTAAATCAAGATTTGAATGCTGCTAATTATCTTCTTTTTAATGTAGACAAGTTATAAATGAAGTCAATATATTTATATCAAACTAATTAAAAATATAGAAGCATGTTCTTTGGGAATAACAAAAAAAAAAAAACAGAAGAAAGGTTAAAAAATTGAGTCTTGAAGGTAAAAATTCACTTGAAAGAACATCTTACAGGTACTTATTCTTTAACTTCCTTTACCAATTTTAGTTCTACATGTTGGATCATTGACACTAGGGCTACTGATCATGTGATGTGATATTACCTCCATGATCAATTTTTTTTTCTTTCTGTTCCACACCCTATCACAATTTAGTTTCCAAACATTGCAGCTATTCAATTCTCTCTCATTAGTTTTGTGCAATTAACTCCTCTAGTTTTAGATAATGTTTTTTATGTTCCTACTTTCAAGTTCAATCTCATTTATGTTAGCAATCTTCTTAAACACTGAACACTCATAACTATTTTTCCCATTTTATCCTGATCATTATCTTATTCAGGACCTACATCAAAAGAAGGTTTTAGCAGTTGGTGAAGCTATTAGGGGTTTGTACTACTTTACTAAATCTGCTCCTATGTGTGATAAATATGTTTGTCAAGGTAGTAGTATTTCTAGTTTAATTTGGCACTAGAGGTTATGCCACATTCCTTCTAATGTAATGCACAAACTTCCCCATGTTTCATGTGACTGTAATAAAGATCATACCTCTCTCTGTTCCATTTGTCCATTAACTGAACAATGCAAAATATATTTTCCTGTTGCTCACCTACTATAAATGCTTTTGGTCTTGTTCATTGTCATATTTGGGTACAAAACTCCCACTCATAATGGTGATATTTGAGTTTTTTTGTTGTTGCATTTCTGCCATAATTTGGTATGGGGTCATTAAGCCAAGATTTATTTTGTTTGTAAAATAATTTTGACATTCGTTACATAACAAAGAAAAAAGCAACATTTATATCTTGCCAAATCATATCAACTTTCGTTGCACAGATAAAGCAAACGATAGTGTATAGTGTCATTATTAATCGACAACAACTTTCATTGCTCTCAAAAAATAATCAGCATCGAACATTATCGTTGCTAATTGATTATAATTATCCATAACAAGACCAACGACAATGAATAATCTTGTTGTAAAATAATATATGACTCAAATATTTTGCACATTTAGCAACGGACATCATTGCAAAAAAGTATACAATCAGCAACAAAAACCAGTTAAGGCAACAATTTTCATATTGTTTGGCAACAATAAACATCGTTGGCAAAAGTGTCTTAACCACAACGAAATTTCATCTTCATTAACAATTTGTTTTTCATTGGCAATTAGAAGGATTTTGCAATGAAAGTTGTCTTTTCGTAACAATTTCTTAATAAATTTGCAACAATACATTTCGTTGCTAAATAATCTATGTTTTCACACGAAAACCAATTTTCGTTACGAAATATCTCATTTTTTGTAGCGATCAAAATAATTTCGTTGCTAAATAATTAGGAACGCTTATTGTGCAACAGATGGTCCAATGACCGAAAAATTGGTACAAATGACATTTGGCAACAAAATTTCATATCTTTGGCAACGAAAAGTGGTTGTAGCCAAATCACCATTTTTTTGTAGTGATATGATAAACAATCCATGAATAATTAACTTAAATTAAAAAAAGAGTAATCATTTTAAATTAAACACTAAGTTCTATTGCAATTTTAAATAAAAATTTAGTTCATAGCATTAAGAAGAAACATCATCAAATTAATAACTAAGCACATTCCAAAGATTACACCAACTGAAAATAAAAGAAAAGAATAGAAGAAAACTATAAAAGTCATTCCAATTATGTTCCAATCTTCAATCTCTGCAAACCTTCTTTGCGTTATCCTTGCTTTCTCTTGAAATATGCAATTCTTCAATGGCTTTTCTATTTAGGGTTCTCTCTATATTCAAAGCTTTTTAAGTCTCCTATTTATAGTTTACATACATAACCTTAGCCAAAAGAATGTTTTCATGCAAGTAGAACTCTAAAAACTACACTAAATCACGTATGGGACCCACATGACAAGTCTGATAAAAATTGAAAAACGACACAAGCGCAACTGCGGCCATATCGAGCGCAGCTGCACTCCTTCAAAAAATCCTCCAGCGCAACTATGGTCAAGCCTAACGCAGCTGTGCT